>JAOYMX010086504.1:0-14373 GCA_025802355.1 Corythornis madagascariensis | reverse complement strand
ACCTTTATAGTTCTGGTGGTTTGGCCCAGCCCTTCCCAGGGGATTGTGGGGAGGGTGGTGGGTGGGCCCTGGGGGGTGTATGAGCCACAGCCTCAGGACAGGGGCCTCATTCCCTCTCCAGGTTTCTCTGAGGATAGAGCTCTGTACCTTCTCAGGTAACAGTGATTGAGCAGACACTTGTGATGTTGTAAACCCAGGCTATAAAAAGCCACGCCACGTGCTAATAAACGGCCATTTTTACCACCCTGTGGATGCTAAAATAACTCCTGCCTGGAATTTTCCTTCTCGTGGGATCACGAAGATTCCCACCAGCTGTGACCTTGGTGGCGGGTGTTTGTTAAACAGTAGAGAGATGTTTTGATTATGGGTGTTGTGACACCCCAGCCAATCACCCCAGGGGGTGGGTGCTTCTTCTCCAATTGTCTGGAGGTTAAAAAGGTAACACCCAGAGTCAAAACACCTTCCTACTGCTTTACAAACAAATGCCAGCAAGGTCCCAGCTTGGTGAGAACCTTCTCATTCCCCCAGGAAGGAAAATCCCTTTGCTGGAGTATTTTAACACCCACAATAATGGGTTCTCTGAGGTCTGCTGCGTAGCCTAACTCATGGCACTGTATTCCAGGCTGACTGGAAGAGGTGAGGGTGGTGTTAGGTTGGGGTTTTGGGGTTGGTGTGAGAGTTTTTGGAAAGAAATGCTTTTTCTTGCTGTTCCAGTTTCAGCTTCTGTCCAAATGAAGGGGTAGCTGTAATCACACAAGAGCTGCTAGAGCTCAGTTCTCTGGGTGACTACAGGTGCTGTGAGTTCTCGTTTTAGGTCTTGAATTGCTCTTAAAAAGAACAGAAAACACTTTGGCAACAGAGTCAATGCTTGTTCACAAGGTTTAATAGAAATGGTAGTGCACAGATTTTATTCTTATCTCCAACAGTGTTCTTGTTCTGAAAAAGGAAAAGATTGGCTCATTGGAGAGGTAACTTGGCAGCCTGATGAGCAAAGCATCTTGTACTTCATGGCCTGAAGCTTGGAGTTGTAATTCCTTGTGATCAGATGTATACACTTAGAACTTAAAGTCTTCTGGTCAGTAACTCAAGGAGCTGGGAGTGTTTCGAGTGAGGAAGAGGAGGCTGAGGGGAGCCCTCCTCACTCCGTACAGCACCCGAAAGGCCTTGGCAGAGAGGCTGGTGCTGGGCTCTGCTCACGGGTGTCATTAGTGACAGAACCAGAGGGGATGGATTCCAGATGCACCAGGACAGGGTCAGACTGGGCGTCAGGGAACAATTTTTCTGCATGAGTATCCAGAGCCTGGCACAGGCTGCCCAGGGAGGGGGTTGAGTCCCCATCCCTGGGGGTGTGGAAGGGTCGTTTGGATGTGGGTTTGAGGGATGTGGTTTAGGGCTGAACTGAGTCTAGTTGATGGTTGGACTGGATGACCCCAAAGGCCTCTTCCAACCTGAATGGTTGATTCTATGATGAAGTCTTTCCTGGGGCCATCATCAGGGGGAGTGGAAGGTATCCCAAGGTCACGATTCAAGATACCAAGGTCATGATACCAAGATTTCAGTGACAGTTTCAGGGCCCACCTCTGACCAGCTCCCTGCTCTCTCGGGAGCACGGTGGCTTCTGTGAGTGTTTTTAAGAACACCTTTTTTTCTCTGTTGGGTTTCATAGAGAAAACTGTGGGAGGAGGCTGGGGGACTTTTTCCTGCCATCTCCAAGGGAGGCACGATGCTCTAACAAACGAAGCCAGCTGCTGTGTGTGCCTGGAGACACCTGCCATGGCCAGAGACACCTAACGGAGCCCCAGCAAGACCCAGCTGAGGCCTTGGTGACTGGCGTGAGCCACCAGGATGGAGCAGCAGCCAAGAGATGGAGGATGGAGTGGTCGGTGCTGCCACGGGAGCCCCAGAGGCATGTGCCAGGACCACGGTGCTGCCTGGGAGAGGGCTGTGGGTGGGGAGGGCCCACTGTGACATCATTTAGTGATGGATTGTGACATCACTTCTGCGGCTGCATAAGTTGGGGCGCCGGCTCTGACCCAGGCAGTTGGCGCCCAGGCTTCACCTGGGAGAGTCTGCGAGGTGTGGAGCGTGGCACGAGACCTCTGGTGCTGCTGTGGTGACCGGGGGAGCTGCTCCTTGCAGCCCTCAGTGTGTGATCCCAGAGCCCCTGGGGGATTGTCCCCCCTGCCCTGCCGACGGGTTGGGGCAGCCAGGGCACCAAGGGGAACGTTTTTCTCCTCAGCGGAGGTGAGCTGGGCAGGGTCAGCTCAGCCTAGGTTGCTGGTTTCCCTTCTTCGGGGACTGGGACGTGGTGGGGCAGGGGCAGGGCAGTCTAAGATGTCAGGCTGAGCCCAGAACGAGAGGAAGATCACCCTGACTGACACGGTGGGAAGGGAGACAAAGGAGCATGGCACTGCAAAGGCAGCCCCAACAGCTGGTGGCTTCTGCACACGAGTGAGGTGGGCAGGTGAGGGCTGGAGGGCTCTGCTGCTAACGCCAGCCCTGGGTAGTCAGCAGGTCCTCTCCAGAGATGATGACAAGCAACACAGTCTTCCAAAAGGCTCCTGCTGTTTGGAATCCCACGACAGGGACAGTGGGGCCATCGGCCCACGGCTCTGCTGCAGCTCCAAGTGCCACTGGAACAGTTTTGGTCAGGGGGCATGATTGTGGATGGCATTTGTCGGGTTTTTTTAGGGTTTTCTCGAGCTACATTTCTCTCTTTACACGATCAGGTGACAGGATTGGTGCTGATCTTCTCCTTCTGGAGCACGTCCTGACATCCTCTGTGTTCCTGAGAGAAGTGATGGCCACAGCAGAGGAGGACTCTTGTGAGTAACAGCTCACCAGAGGGCTGAGACCCTGTGACCCCCCCAAAGGCCACGGGCAAGGCTGGTGGTCCCCAACCCAGCTGCTGAATTCTGGGGCACATGCTGAGAGCAGCCAGGCTTAACCAGGGGGTTTGGACGAGACACGGGCAACGTTTTTGGTCTCTCCTCTGCCACGGGCTGGAAAGAGACTTAGTGGAAAGAGACTTAGTGGAAAGAGACTTAGTGGAAAGAGACTTAGTGGAAAGCTGGCGTTGCCTGTGGAAAGATCTGAGAGCATCAGGGTTACCTCCTGTGCGAGGGACTTGTGGCAGGATCAGGAGAGTTTTGACCCAATCAGCCAAGAGTTGACCCATCTCACCCTCTGCTCTTCCAAACCACACCCCTGAGCTTACTCCCCACCAGCTTGTAATGGCAGTGAGAAAAACCTTGCTGCAGCCAAGGCAGACAACAGCCACTGCTCCCCCTGCAGCTCCCCACTCAGCCACACCATCTCAGAGAGCTGGCAGATGAGTCAAACATCACCTCCCTTTGGTAAATCCACGATGGCTGCTCCCCATAACCTCTTTCCCCAAGCTCACTCTCGACCAGGAAAAGTCCAGTGGCAACGTTTGGGCTTCCCCCAGTGTTTCTGGGTTGGAAGGTCGAGCGGGCTGTCCCGGGAGCTCCTGGACAGGCCTGGGCTTTTCACTACGCTTCCATGCAGCAGCAGCAGCAGCATCTCATCTCTTTTGAAACGTCCTTTCCCTGCAGTCGATGTCCAGGGAATGGCTCTGACCCAAGGGATCCTCTTTCCCCCGGAGAAGATTTGCATGGAGTGGCAGCACAGCCGGAGCGCTGGAGCCGGTCTCTACAACCTGGGCAACACCTGCTACCTCAACGCTGTCCTGCAGTGCCTGACCTACACCCCCCCTCTGGCCAACTACCTGCTCTCTCGGGAGCACAGCGGCTCCTGTGAGTACTTCTGGCACACCTCACAGATTCACAGGGGGTTGGAAGGGACCTAGAAGATCATCTAGTCCAACCCCCCTTGCCTGAGCAGGGTCACCTAGACCAAGTCACCCAGGAACAGATCCAGGCGGCTCTTAAGTGTCTCCAGAGATGGAGACTCCACAACCACTTCCTACAGCTGTTGGGCACTTGCCAAGGATTCCCAGCAGCTCTGTCCCTCTGGCAGCCCTCTGAAGGGAGGTGTCTGTGTGCTAAGCCTTGGCAAGACATCAGCACCTTGGCAGGAGGGGAGATTAATCTTGGAACAGCAGGATCTCCACGAGGTTGCCCACTGCTGTGGATGTTTTGCTAACACGAGGCCCATCCTTCTTTGCCTCTGTCCCTCTTCAGGCGACCAGCAAGGGCTGTGTATGATGTGCATCATGGAAGCTCATGTCTGCAAGGTCCTGCTTTGCTCCGAGAGGGCCATCCTGCCTTGGTCTGTCTGCAGCATCCTGAAAAGTAAGTCCCTGCAGGGCCTCTTGCAGCTTCTCTTCACCTCTGGCAGGAGAGAGCAACTAACCTGGTCGTTCTCTCAGGCATCGGAGAACATTTCCAGTATGGTGTGCAGGAAGATGCCCACGACTTCTTGCGTTGTGCTGTGGAAGCCATGCAGACAGCTTGCCTGAGTGGAAGCAGCCAGTAAGCCTCCAGAAAATGACCTTTCCAATGTCCCCGAGCCCTTGGGACTCCTTGCACTCCCTCCAAGGAAAACCTGCCCCCAGGGCTTTCAGACACAGCAAAACTCTGGGAGGAGGTAACCCTCTGCCTTCGTTTTTCTTCCAGCTTGGACATCACTGCTCAAACAACTACCGTTGTCCAGCAAATATTCGGAGGCTCTCTCAGGTCTAGAGGTAGCTTTCCACAGCTGTTGCTCTCCTTGGGCATCTTGGTGCCCTCCTTGGGAATGCTGGTGCCCTCCTGCCTGCCTGTGATAAACCACTGATGGTGTCAGTGGTGTAGAAATGGGGCTGAAGCTTGTAGAGAGGCACAGTCCTGCCACTGAGCATTCTGATTTGCCTTCCAGTCACGTGCCTGAGCTGCAAAGCAGATTCCGATTCCTATGAGCCCTTCCTGGATCTTCCTTTGGATATCCAAGTAAGAGAGCTGGTAGCTGTGCTTCAAGACTTCTCAGAGCCTCTGAGAAGCTACACAGGGGCTCTGAGAAGAAACAGAGTTGTCTTCAGCACGTGTCCTGCATGGTGGTGGGTGGGAAGTGCACTGGGTGGTGTCCTTGCGGGGAGGCCGTGGCAGTAGTGTCCATGGAGGTGCTGGCTTGAAGCTGGACAAGCTCCCCTTCTCCCCTCTGCACCCTTTCCTCCTTCCCTTTGCCCTCCCTCAACACCCACGGGGCTGCCAGGCTGGTGCCTTGTGGTTGTTCCATTCTGGGTGACCCAACACACCATCAGGTAGCTGAACTGAGCAGGGCCACCGAGAGGTGGCTCTTGATAGAATCATAGAATGATTTGGCTGGAAGAGACCTTCAAGATCATCAAGTCCATGCCAGGATCCCTAAACCATGGCCCCCAGCACCACATCTGGCCCCCAGACTCCACCACCTCCCCGGGCAGCCCATTCCAAAGCCCAACCACCCTAGGATAGACCCCGGGAATCCTTGGGAATCATGAGGAAAAACATGAGACCCCTTTTCTTTTCCCTTCCTCTTCCCATCAGCTCCTAGTGTGTGTTTGGGTGAGGGCATTTCCCCCAGCTCAGCCTTCTCCTTTCTCCCCCCCCACCAGAAAGCTCCATCCATCAACGCAGCTCTCGCGGACTTCACGACGCCCGAGCAGTTGGATGGCCAGAACTGCTTTAGATGTAGTAGGTCAGAGGATGACTAACGAAGGGATTCAGATGAGATCCTGCACGAAGGTGCTGAGCATCCTGGAGCACCTCATCTTTTCACGGGGGATGAGATGCCAGTTACTGAGGCAAAGCCGGGTGTTCAACACCCCCTCTGGGCAACCGAATCTCCTGAAAGCAGCATAAGGATGAGGGAGGCATGAAGCTTGTCTGGCCTTCTTGGGCATTTCAGCGCTTGCTTCTGTTTGGTTTCAAGGTGTGACAGGGTGGCTGCTGCCTCTAAGAAGTTCACCGTCCATGAGGCTCCCAGAGTGCTGACACTCTGCCTGAAGAGGTTTGACCCTTTCACGGGCGGGAAGATCACCAAGGTGCGTGTGCAATTGGAGAACATCTGCCTCTCCCTGGAGCAGGAGCTGTGCACTCTCTTCTCAAGCTTTTCTTGTGGCATTTTCGAGGCCTCACGACCTCCACAGCTGTATTTCTACACAGCCCGTCACCCCGGGCCTTGGAAGGCTTTTGCAGGCAGCATTCCAGGGTAATTTCTGAGCCCTCCTGATCGCTCTGTAGGTTGTGGAGTATCCCGAGTACCTGGATCTCCGCCCATATATGTCCTGGACATCTGGGGAGCCGCTCCTGTATCGCTTATACGCCGTCCTGGTGCACAGTGGTGACAGCTGTGAGAGGGGACATTACTACTCCTACACTAAGGTAAAGAGAAGCTTCCTCGGGCAGAGAAAGGGGTGAGGGGGTCTCCCCCCCACTCACTGGGAGGAAACCAACCGTGACGGCGGCGTTACCGGCAGCCAAGGGTTTGGGGGTCTCCTTAGGGCTGGGTTGGCTCTGCTTTGGCAGACTCTGGGGGTCTGTAGTGTTTCAGCCTGTGTTTTTCTGGAGAAACCACGCCGTCCATCTCCAGACACCATTGCCTTTTGTGTGTCAGGCCAGCGACGGGCTGTGGCACAGCCTGGATGATGACTCTGTGCATCAGTGTGACGTGGAGAGTGCTCTCCAGCAGCAAGCCTACTTACTCTTCTATGGCAGGTAACAACCCCCATGTCAGGGTGTTCCCAGCACATTGCAGTTGCTTGGCTTTGCTGTTTGCTTCTCACTCCTGCAGTGCTTCTCTTTCTGTCGGAAGAGACACTGACTCCCTGCATCCTTCGCTGCTGTCAAACCTGCACTAGCCCCTCTCTCCCCTTGCTGGGCTTTAGGCTGTGGCTCTGCTCTCAGCTGCTGCTTTTCTGCTCTCTGACGGTGGTGAGCAGACAGAGGAGCACTGAGAGGGGCCTGCAGGACACATGGGGGGGGTTTGTCATCAGGGCCTGGACGAGGGACAAGGGTCTCCAACTGAGGGAGAGAGGGGAGATGTTGCTCTTAGGGAGAAACTGTGTCCGGTGAGGGTGGGGAGAGCCTGGCAGAGGTTGCCCAGAGAGGCCGTGGTTGCCACCCCCAGAAGTGCTGGAGGCCAGTTGGGATGAGGCTTTGAGCAACCTGACCCAGTGGCAGGTGTTGTTGAGCATGAGAGAGGGGACAGAACTAGATGATCTTGAAGCTCTCTCTCAACCCAACCCACTCCAGCATTCTCTGAAATGCAGGAGGCAGGGGATAGAAAGGCCAGGACTTGCTCTGAGCAGGCCAGACCTGGTGGGGATTCTCCAGGCTGAGTCCCAGTTTAGGGTCTCACATCTTCTCTCAGGGGTAGAGTCCACTCCAGGAAAATGACTGCACCCCAGAGGAGGCTGCAAAAACAGCCCTACCCAGAGATCCCTCTCTGTTTCTCCAGGTGCCCTGATGATGGCAATGGTGGAGAGAGGGCTTCTTCCTCAGCAGCACCATCAGCTGCCCCTTCAGCATCTTCTCCCTGCTGCCAGGGGAACACAGCCAGGGCCCAGAGCAGATCAACACTGGGGGGAAACGACCTCTGCAGCTGTGCTGTGGACACCACCGACCACGACAGCTCAGCTGGCAGGAGGAGACGGGCTCCCGCAGCTCACAACACCATTCCCAGGGAAGTTCCAGCTCCAGGGCCTTCCACTGCCAGCTCCAGATTGGCTCCTGCACCCAGGCCAGCTGTGGAGCAACCACCGCCGAGGCAGAGAAAGCGAAAGAGATCCTCCCAGAGCAACTCTGACCTCCCCAGCGGGTTGGTTGGCAACACGGACTGCAAACAGTCAGTGAGACACAGGAGGAGAATGAGTCCAGAATGTCAAGAGCGATCCCTAAAGTCCTTATGCATCTCCAGGGCCCTCCAACAGCAGCCACAAACATCCGAGTTTCTAACATGATGATCTATTTTCCATAAATTCATATCAACAGAATAGAAACAATATGTTTCTAACAAAACTCTTAACACTTTCTTTTAAAGCTTTGAGAACAGGAAGGGTGTCAGGTGTGTTGTCTTCAAGCATGATTTTTTTTTTTTTAAAGTTCAGTATTGCTCAAGGTTTCTCATTTTTTTTCTAGTCTACGTTTTCGTTTCAAAAATGTGGGTGTTAAAATGCTACAGCAAAGGAATTTTCCTTCCTGGGGGAATGCCAAGGTTCTCACCAAGCTGGGACCTTGCTGGCATTTGTTTGTAAAGCAGTAGAAAGGTGTTTTGACTCTGGGTGTTGTGACACCCCAGCCAATCACCCAGGGGGTGGCCGGCTTCTTCAATTAGCTTGAAGTTAAAAGGGTATAAAAAGAGCTGTAAATTAATAAAGGGATCTTGGCATCTTGGTGAAGAAAATTGTCTCTACCTCGCTCTCCTCCTCTGGCCACTGGCAGATAAATGACAGGGTCTTGTTCTCCAGCTGCTTTGGTTTGGGTTGGCTTGGGTTGCTTTGCTTGGGTTGCTGAGCCCACTCCTGAGCTACAAGAGATGCCAGCAGCTAAACAATGCACTAAGGTGACCTGTCCACAGTCATACAGACCTGGGACTGGCCCGTGTGAGGGCAGGAACCCCTTAGGAGCACAGCTGCTCTCCACTCGTGTGCATGTGTGGCGGGTGCTGTTAAAGGATTTTGCCACACAGTGAGTTACTCTGGGTTTGCTTTCTTCAACAACCCAGAGCTGTGCCATCACCTCAGTGAGTGGCCAAGGGTTTAGACCATTCAGCTCCTAGCTATACTCTTACCACAACATCAGGTCAGCTGTTCTTAGCCAAAGAAGGACAACAGCATCCTGGCCTGGATGAAAAATGTGTGTGCAGCAGGAGCAGGGCAGCGATCCTGCCCCTGCACTCTGCACTGGTGAGGACCCACCTTGAGCACTGGGTTCAGTTCTGGGCCCTCACTACATGACAGACATCGAGGTGCTGGAGCGAGCACCTATAAACAAGGCCACTTTCTGAACAGAACAGGCTCCACAAGCCCTAAAATATGAATTTACAGCCCCTTCGCCTCTCTGGGCCAAGTCCCCCAGCCAAAGGCTGTCACTGCTGGGGGCAGTTGGGAAAGCTCTGGGGCAAAAACCCCCCCAGGCAGCAGGCAGAGCTGAAGTGCAGCACAGGGTCATTCACGTCACTTTTTTTATTGACTCTTGAACCCAGTGCCATTCTCACAACATTTAATGCAGAGAGCTCAGCAAACCCCCTGGTTCTAGCCAGGGGCAGATTTCTCCTGCTGGCCATCTGTCCCTCCCTCTTGGCTCTCCCTTGAATTGCTCGTGGCTGTGGCTCTTTTCCAATTGTTCTCTCCTGTGCTTCTTGCGCTGCTGCTTCTCTTGTTTCCTTCTCTTGCGGTCTCGGCTCTCTCCTGAGCTGGATCTGCTCCTGTGCTTTCCAGTCCCACTCATTTTGTCTCCTCTGTGACCAAGAAACAAAACGTGGCCACATGAGGCACCGTGCAGCTCGGGCAAGGCCAAAGGGGAGCATCCCACTGAAGCCAAAGTGGTTGAGAACTCCTACAAGCCTTAGTTGTGGCTTCAGGATGACATTAGTCTTGGTTTACTTTTGCACTTTGACCATCTGCAATGCAAAATTCTGCACCACCACCCGTGCCTCACCATCAATCAGCTGTCAATACCTTGACAGTCTGAGGAATACTTACAGTTCCCAGCCTGCTCTGTCACCCGCTGAGCAAACTGCACTGGCTCTCATGGGCTGCCCTTCTGCAGTGAGGAGAGGAACAAGGGAAAAAAAACCCCATCAGTTTCTCTGAAGAAAATGGCTTAAAAGACATTCTAAAGTGACAGATCCTCACCTGCTGCGGGTTCTGGTTGTCCTTGGGGGGCCCAAAGGCTGGGGGATGTTGGTTGCCTTTGCCCAGGAACCGGAGAGCCCTTGGGAATAAACACAAACAGTTGGCAAAGAACCTCTGCTAAGAGACAAGACTCAGTGCATCTGCTGAAGTAAAACTGACCTTCTCTTGCAACAACCTGCTGACTGTGTAGCCAGTCCCATTTCTGAAGTTGTTCACAGCCTAGAAGCAGAAAAACGTTGACAAAAAAGTGCTAGGGAACTTCAGTAGCTCCAAGACCAAAAGCCTGCAGCGAGTCCAGGGCTTGGTGTATTCCTAGAAATGCTCTCAATCCTAAAATCAATCAACAGCCAGAGATGGGCGAGCACATCACCTCACCCCCTGGTCCCAGTGCTGCCAACGGGGTCTGCAGCTACAGCCCTTCAGGCTCACCCTGACCTTGCAAGGGAGGCAACCACCTGAAACAGCAGAGTGGCTGGGATCTGCCAGATTACAGCAAAGAGTCCTGAGCTGCTGTAGCACCAGATATTGGAGCTGAGAAGTACATGGAGCCTCCTTCAATTTCTCCTTTCTGAAGGGGAGGTAAAATCCTATTTCCTTCCCGGCAGCTTTTTGCAAACAGACTTTGCTGACAAACACTTTGGGTAAAAGTCTTCGTGGTACCTGGTGCAGGGACTTGTTGGCAACCAAGGAATCTGGAGAAACATCTGCCTGATGACACGTTGGGCAGCTCTGGTCCTCAGATTCCAGCAATGCTGTTCTGATACCTGTGAGCAATGAGATGCTTTAGCCAAGCGAAGGACAATTTGGAGCTTCTAATCAATGACAAGAACAGGTCTTGACACGTGAAGAAGGTCAGGGATTGAGAGCACAAAGCTGGAGGATGTTCAGGAGTGTAAAAGATTTTGTGTGGAGTTTTGCCCCACACAAATGGTAACAGAGAAAGTAATCTCCTTATCTCCTATTTCTGCTTTCTGCAGATCAGATCTGAGGTTTTGAATCAACCAACACTTACATTTGTCACAGTAGCTGTTTCCACAGCAGGGAATGATGGCTGCATCAGTCAGGATCTCCTTACAGATGAGACAGAGCAGCTCCCCAGGAACAGGATCAGCTGAGGGGGAGGACGAGGGCTCCTCTGGTACAAAGGGAGGCTTTTCCCTCTTTCCTTTAGCATGAGCTTCCCTGGGTGGGGGAGGTTGGAGGAAAAATCAAACAGTTACAGGTGGGTAAAGGAGAACTTCTGCAAGCTTTGATTTTAGCAGCAGGAGGTGAGAGATGGAACTCTTCTCACTCCACAGCAGCCTTCTAAACCACAGGCATTTACTTTCTAGAGCCACAGCACCAGGAGAGAGAGGGGAGTTCTGGGATTCTACCTTGACTGCATCAAGGCACTTGACACCATCTCCCACAAGGTCCCGGGGGGTGAGCTCAGGACGTGGGGGTCAGAAGAGGGGCTGGTGAGGTGGGTTGAGAACGGGCTGCATGAGAGAACTCAGAGGGTCCAGAGAAAGTTGCTCTCTTAGAAAGCAGCAGAGATGTGAAGGTTGAGGTGCAGTGACAACACTCCCTCCCCCATCACTACAGGCACTGGGTGATCTCCTTGCCTTGCCACTCAGACACTCACAGGTGGCTTCTCTCCTTCACTCGTTGGCCAGTTGGTGCATTCCCCACTGACACACTGACAGTTGCCAGCGTGTGGCTCCCTCTCCCAGGCAGCAGAGCACCCTTGCTGCTGGGATCTGTCACCTCCAGCATGAGGCTCCTGGCAATTCCCGTGCTCTTTTTCATTCTGGGAACAGACTCTGAAGCTTGGTCCTGTTAGCAAAGAAATGCAGGTGGATCTCATATTCAGACCCACCCTTAAAATGCCATTGCAACGATGCTTTGAAGCAGCAAAATCCTTTCACCTTCTCCTTTCACCCATGTCCTTTTCCCCAGGACCCTTGGCTACAGTGCTAATTTTTCTAGAGGAACAGAGCCAGGATGCTCCAAAGGCCTGAGCAGCATTTTGAACGTTCTCTGGCTTAACACCAGGTTCCTCAAGGGTGAAATCTCCCTCAGCTCAGCATCCCCTCAGAGAAGACACAAAACTGCTCCTCCTCCAAAGGCCCTTCGGAGGGAGAATTAATTCAGGGCTCTGCAGCAGTCACTGGGGAAACTGTTATTCACCATTTCCATGGGAATTGGAGCCCCTCCCTCACTCTCAGACATTCAGTGACTAACGTCCCATGGCCTGAACACTCACCCAGAGGCTGCTGTAATTCAAACACAGATGGGTGCAAGATTAAAGCTTAAGGATCTCCAGAAGTCCCCCAGGAGCTTACCCCTTTTCCTGGGCAGTCCTTTTGGAAGTGACCAGGTTGTCCACAGTGAAAGCAAGTAGATGATGATGACGGTGCTGGACCCAAGGTTTTCTTCATGTCACTAAAATAGTTTGGGGGAAAACAAATAAAAAGCCATGCGTCTCTCCTGTTAAAACAAACCTCTGTGCTGTTGTCAAAGAACAGCTCTGGCATTATCAACACTTACTGGGTGAGCTGATACTGACTGCAGGACTGTGACACCATCACCTTCATTTTCTCCTCCTCGGAAGCGTGGGCTCCAGCCAGATTGTCAGTCTGATGAGCAGGTAAAAGGTTGACACTCCCTTTAGAATCACATGGAAGCCCCCACGGCCAAAGACAACAGCTTTTTATAGCCCCTCAGCAAGACAAAAGATTCTTTGCAGCAGAAACTGGAGCCCCCCCGTGTGTTGTAGACACTGCAAACCACCTGCTACCCCCCTGCCCACTCTGACATGTGAAGTGGTTTAGCTACAGGAAGCACAACCTGTTGCTTTTTCTGGTTGACAGTGTCTTTGGCACAGAACAGCATCACCTCACACTGCAGGAGAATTGGGGGGGGAAAAAAAGAATTAAATAAACCCAAACAACAAAAAACTCAGAAACCAACCAGCCACCCAAAAAATCAGCATCGTCACTCAGTGTGCTCGCTGCAATTTAAACAGAAGCTAAAGAGAAACAGACACAAAGTTGGTGGGAAAGGGGATGGGAAACAGGAGGGGAAGGCGAGTGGCCGCTGTGCTGAGACACAGAGAGGACTTGTCCAGAGAGGTGCAAGGTCCAACCTCCCTGTGGCCGCCCAGAACCAGCCCAGGGACAGGCAGAGCTCACACCAAGGCAGTGGTTTTGCTTTGCCTTTCATTTCCCTGGATGAGTTCTAACTAACACCAACTCTTCCCTCCCGCTCTGGGATTTCACCTTCGTTTCCAGTTCTGGTTTTTGGGATGTTGTCGTGAGCTTATGGCAAGATGCTGCTTAGAAATGGAACAGAGATGTGGCAGGGACACAGGAGGCTGAAAGGAGGAGTAAAGCCCATCTGAATTAGAGCAAATACCTGCAGGGCTGTTCACAGGGATGAATTACAACAACTCCCAGGCTCAGCCGGCCAGTTCAACCAGCTCAGACTCACACTGAAAGGCATTTTTGCCCACAGAGGAACTGGAACCAATGGGCGATAGAATCACCAATCCTATCCATTTAAACTTGGTGTTTTCAGACCCACAAACAGTTTCAACTTGCTGATGACTGCCTGTCATGAGAGCATCAGAGGCTGTATCCTTCACAGCACACAGGGCCAGCCTTCATGAAGTTCGAGCTTCAAGTCACCCTAACAGCTCCTCAAGTGATCCCATCCAATCTCTCAGTTGATGCTTGGAAAATTCCTACAAGGCTAGAGTGGTCCCAAGGAAGTGCAGGGTGCAGAAAAAGGGAGTGAGATGAAGTTTTTACATACTGCTTTTGACGTCCAGCTCCCTGGCTCAGCTCGACTTCTAGAAGAAGAAAACAGGGCATCAGAGCTTAAAATCCAGCACTTGGACCCAGCCAACTGGGGCTACTGGCAGGCATCAAACACATCAAAGAGTGCAAGAGGAATTCCTCAGATTGTTGTCTTTGTTACGGCAGGATCAGAAAGGTGAAGCCTTTCTGTCCTACAGTTCTGTGTTCTTAGATACCAACCATCAAACCAGGAAGGAAACTGGAGCCAGTCTGTGCACCCCTAGTAGTACAAACAGCTACCAGACAGGGCACTTTAGTTTCCCAGAAGGAACAGTGAGTACCTAGACACTGGGAAATGAAAGTTTACTGCAGTGATATCAAACAATCAGTCATCTTACAAATAACACAAGTGTCAGCAGCAAGGTCTTGAGAACAGTGTTTCTCTGGGGAAGCCCAAGCACGTTTTTTTGGTACCTACCATCTTTAGCCATGAAAATGCCAAATATTACATGCTATGTGTGCTCTGTTGACTGAAAAAGAGATGTAGGAATGTCTCCTGAAAACAGATAATTGGGTGCTGTGTGATTTAGGAGCTTTGGGCCCAGGTGAACTTCATGAGGTTCAACAAGACTAAGTGCAGGGTCCTGCACCTTGGTCAGAACAACCTTCACTATCCACCCAGGCTGGGGGATGAGGGGCTGGGAAGCAGCTCTGCAGAAAGGGACTTGGGGGTGTTGGTGGCTGAGAAGCTGGACATGAGCCAGCAGTGGGCACTGGCAGCCAAGAAGGCCAATGGCA
>JAOYMX010085851.1:0-14419 GCA_025802355.1 Corythornis madagascariensis | reverse complement strand
TGGGTGTATCCCATCAGGGCCCATTGATTTGTAGATGACCAGTCTGCTCAATTGGTCTCTAACCCAAGCCTCTTCAAGAACTTCCTCCCTCCAGACTTCTGTTCAACATCTGTTCCTAAAGCAGCCCTTTGATACCCCTGTGGTTTGGCTGCAGCTGTGCAGCCCTTGCAGTGATGAAGGTTCCTCTTCCTCACATTCTGCCCCCTAAAGCCAGTGGGCTGGGGGTGCACAAGGAGGTGGCAGGGACAGAGCTGGGACAGCTGAGCCCAAATGCCCCAAGGCATCTTCCATTCCATGGAATGACGTGACCTGTAAAAAAAATGAAGAAAAGATGGAGGAAGGGGAACCATCCCTGGTCATATAATGGTCTCCTCCTGTCCCTGACACACATGGTGGAGCCCTGGCTCCCTGGGATGGCTGAACTCCAGCCTAGCAGTGGGCATTGAGGAATGAATTCCTCCTGCTCTGGGCACACACAGCTTCTGCTGCACCTGCTGAGCTGTCTATGTCTTGACCCATGAGGTCTCTGGCCTTGTCACTGCTGAGTCCCTGCCCCATCCTGCTGAGGGGTCAGTGGGGGAGGGATCAAGTGACTTTCTGGGGGCTCAGCTGCTGGCTGGCATCAAACCAAACTTTGTTACTGTCACAGCCTCATCCTTTCTAGCCTTTCCTTTCACCCCCTCACAAACTCCCACCTGACCTGCTGACTGTCCTGCAGAGAAACTTCTTTCTACAAGAAACCTCATCAGGCTGAAGTGAGAGCCCCATGCTGGGAATGGTGGTTGTGAGAGCCTAGTCTGTGACAGTTGCCCTGGGGTACCTTGTTCAGGGCGTGCACCAAACAAGTTGACAGAGCAGACCCTGCTCTGCTGGTCCTTGGAACCTGACTGACAACATCTTGCTATGTGAAGACATTGATGTACAACCAACTCCATACCTAATTCCTTCCACACACACACACAGTGGCTCTTCACTGAGTGATTTCTGCAACAGGACACTTATTGACCTTGTACTTGAGAAGAAATTTGAAAGAAGACTGAAGATTTCAGGCAGTGACCGGAGCAGATCCCTCATGTGATGGAGATAATGTTCTGGAGGCAACTCTGTCCCAAAAGGTCTCAGGCCCTGTCCCTGCCTGCGCTCACAGCATGGCCGCACAGCAACACAGTGACCAAGCTGGCAGAGCACTCAGGCCTTAGCCCAGCAGCTCAGCAGGACAGTGTGGGAGGGCAGAGTGAGCAGCTGAGGCCAGAGCAAGTGCTGGTGCTCCCTGGCAGTGCTGCTGGGCTGGGACTCTATTCCCTTCCCCATCTAACACAGGTCCTGCCCCAGCAGCTTTACACAGGACTCAGGTAAAGGATCTTAGTAAAGCACATAGAAGCAGAATCTTTAATTTTGTTTAAAGGGAATGAAAACAATGGGTGAATATTTATACAGACTGTGGGTCACACAACATCTGGAGAGATACATTAATAAAATAGGACATACAATGACATTTCATTACAAACCACATTAAAAATAAAAGTAAATCAATGATAAACAAAACAAACAAAAAAATACATGGCCTGTCATGAGACACATTATGAGTGATTTGAAGATGACAAGCAGTTCACTGCTTCTGAATATAATCCAGTTACCTCTTTCCTCAGAGCTTCCATGATCTGTTGGTTCCTCATATTGTAGATGAGGGGGTTCACCACATACTGGAATGGGGAGGAGATGGAGGGAGGCTTCAGGTGGGCAAAAAAGCCAGTGCTGAGAAAGACGGAGAGAACAGCCAGGTGAGGGAGGCAGGTGGAAAAGGTTTTGTGGTGACCCTGTTCAGAGGGGATCCTCAGCACAGCCCTGAAGATCTCCACATAGGACACCACAATGAAAATGAAACAACCCAAACCTAAACAGATGCCAAACACAAGTCCAAGTTCCCTGAGGTAGGAGCGTGAGCAGGAGAGCTTGAGGATGTGTGGGATCTCACAGAAGAACTGGTGCAGGGCATTGCCCTGGCAGAGGGGCAGGGAAAATGTATTGGCTGTGTGCAGCAGAGCATAGAGGAACCCAATGACCCAGGCAGCTGCTGCCATGTGGACACAAGCTCTGGTGTCCAGGAGGATCCCGTAGTGCAGGGGTTTGCAGATGGCCACATAGCGGTCATAGGACATGATGGTGAGGAGAAAACACTCTGCTCCTAGCAAGAAGACAAAGAAAAAGAGCTGTGCAGCACACCCTGTGTAGGAGATTGTGGGCAGCTAGGACCTGGCGGTCGGAATATATCGCCCTGTACGGAAAGATAGAGATAAGAACCCCCCTCTGGATAGCCAATAGCGGCCAGCTGAGATATAGCAGACACTTGTGACATTATAAACCCGGGCTATAAAAAGCCATACCACGCACTAATAAACGGCTATTTTTTGCCACCCAGCATACTGGTGTTAATGAGCTATTTGTGTCTTTTACAGAGAGGTTACCTCGCTTCTTGCAGGAAGGATTCCTCGCTCTTGTGAGAAGCTAAGAGTTTGCCCCGCTTCTTGTGGGAAGGGTTCCCCATCTCGACGGGAAGGATTCCTCGCTCTTGCGAGAAGCTTAGAGTCTGCCCCGCTTCTTGCGGGACGGGTACCCCGCTTCTTTCAGGAAGGATACCTCACCTGCGCGAGAAGCTACAGGAAATGTCTCTGCTGTCCCAGAGGGAATAGGCCATGGCTTTGGGTGGAGATGGGTTCCAGGTCGAGGAGGGCAGGTTGAAGAGGAAGAAGTACATGGGGGTGTGGAGGTGGTGGTCCCAGGCTATGGTGGTGATGATGAGGCCATTGCCCAGGAGGGCAGCCAGGTAGATGGCCAGGAAGAGCCAGAAGGTCAAGAGCTGCAGCTCCCGTGTGTCTGCAAATGGGAGGAGGAGGAAGTGGGTGATGGAGCTGCTGTTGGGCATTTGTTTCCTCTGGGCTTTGTAGTCTGTCCAAGGAGGAAAAGTAATTCAAATGTTACAGCAAAGATTTCTGAACAAAACCAAAGCATGTCCTACAGTCTCCCATTGCTACACACCCCAAGCTCCCATTTGGACACCTTACTTCAGCTTCATGGCTGAAACTCAACTTTGATGCTGCCTGAATGTGCAATGAGGAGCTGGGCCTCTGCCCACTGGCTGGCGGCTGCCAAGGTGTCCACCTTGCTCTGCAGCTCTGAGTTGATGGGAGCTGTGGAAGCCAGAGCCCTCCTGCTGTTCATCTTTGTCAGATCAAACCTCTCATAATGCAGAAAGACCCGTCAGCATCTGCTCTGCTTGTGATAAGGAGCAACAGTGGCAGAAGGGAGTTTGAAATGGAGAGACAAGTGGGAAGTCCTGTGGCTCAGGGCAGAGGGAGGGGAGCTGCTCTGTCCCTCCATCCCAGAGGTCCTGGACTTGACTCTTTCTGACACTGAGGGTGATCATGCTGCTCTGTATGTGTGAAAATCCACCAGACCCTGCTGGGATCAGATGAATTAACCACAGACTCCCTCAATGTCTCACACTTAGTCCAGGTCCAAGCACCCCACTGTTAGCCCAGGACACACAAGACTCATTTCAACATCCCAATAACATTTCCTCAGTCACAGCATCTCTGGGCTTCTCCACAGGGCTTTCATGGAACACCAAGAGTCTCTCTGTCTGGCTGACTTCCTGGGGAACAGCTCACAGCTTGGAAGGACACCTCAAGGAGACAGCCATCTGGCCTAATAATAGTATTTGATGAAGGGAGATTCAGCTCATGCACTAGACCCACTGACTTTGACCACAGCCTGATGGGTCAGGGGGAAGCTGGGAGACATTTTCCCATGGACACAGGAGCAGGAAAGGAGTCCCAAGCTCAGGGTGAGACTGTGCAGCTGAAGCTCCACTCCACAGAGAGCCTGACAGCAAGAGCAAGAGCCCAGCAGCAGGAGCAGAGAGCAGGGCAGGAAGAACGGCAAGTGCAGCCAGGGTCTGGCTGCCAGAGGCCAGGGCAGAGGCAGTGGTGCCCTCAGCTGAGCATCCCTCTAAGTCAGCTGTGCAGCCACCAAGCAGAGCCATGGCTGGGCAGCTGCTCTCAGCCCCTGTGCTCTGCATAGGGCACTGGACACAGGGATGGAGAGCTGCCCCACAGCTCTGCTGGATCACTGCCTGCAGAAGAGGCCCCTGGCCCTGAGGCCAGAGTCTTTGCTGGGGTGCAGAGTAGCTCAGGAGGCTGGTTCAGGGGAAGGGTCTGCACTGGAGAGGATCCCATGCACATTACTCCATTCTCCCTCCCACAGCATCCCTGGTTTGAGTTTCCTCTCCTTCCCTGATACTGTCCCCGCTGCTGGCAGATTCTCACCCTGGGAAGGTTTTCCCTGTCCCATGTCTTTTCCCTGCTCACAAACCCCACCCCACCTCTGGACACTCACCAACAGAAACCTGTCTGAGTGCAGGGCACTGGGCACAAAGTCCTCTTTGGAGCTTCAAACAGGCAGAAGAAGCAGAAGGGTCAAGCAAAAGTGCTGCTGGTGCTGTCTGTGGGCAGGGGAGTGGCTGAAGGCACTTGAGGATCCTTCAAGCCCACCTAGTAACCTCTCAGAGACACAGCTCAGAAGTCTCAATGCCTTAGAATTAATTTTGAAAGGTCCTCCTTTTCTATTTCCTTTTCCTTCCTCACTTCCAACCCTACCCTCTTCCTGTTTCCTCTACTCAGATAGGAAACTTAAACCAGACCCAGGAATCTCTTTCCCTATAGAGAAGACCTTGCTGTGAGCTTCTCCTGAAAACAACCCCATGAAAGTTTCCCAGAGCTGATCTGGAGCTGTGAGCAGCCCTAACTGCCCCAAGAAGTTTCTCAACAGCAGCAGCAGAATCCTGTCCTGATCTGTCAGGGATGTCTTGTTCTACCCATAGCTTCTTCCCACAGCTACTCTGTGGGGAGCTCCCTGGGCAGGCTGATTGCTGAGCCTGGCAGGCAGCAGAGTCCCTGCCCCAGCACACAGCCCCTGCGCTGCAGGGATCCTGCTCCCAAGGACAGCCCTGCCCACCCCTGCTTGCACACTCACACTCAGCCCCTGCAGCCGTGCCCAGCACAAAGCAGCCACATGCCCTGGCTCTGATTGCACAACAAGGAATCCCTGCTCTGGAGCATAGCCTCTTCCTCTGCACTGCACAGAGACCTCACAGGCTCTGGGGTGGGACAGCTGGATGAGATTCTTTCAGAGCCTACACTTGCATTGTCCTTACATCACACCATGACTCACTGTGTTAAGGGCTATGAAGATTTCTCCTCCCTGACTTGTCAGCTGTCCCCCACACTCTACTTCCTTTGAGCTCTCTCTGCCTCACTCCACTCTTCTTGATGCCTGCAGGACCAAGAAGCAGCTATGCTGAGCTTGGCAGAGGAGCTGCTGCTGGGCAGAGCTGTCTCTGGGCAGCACTGCCACTTGTCAGGAGCTCCCTCTAGCCCAGGAGCCCAGCCCAGCTCAGCAGCTCAGCAACAGAACAAGGTGGAAATTTCCCTGCCCCCTATGGGCTTCCTCCAGGTGTCCCTGGGGCTTCAGGGGAACCTGCTGGGAACAGCATGAAGCCATCACTGATGGTCCCTGCCTCACCTGGGGACAGACTCTTCTTTCCAGAAGGGCAATTTCTCCTCTCACAGACAAACTTGCATCTCAATAGAAACTTGTTTGGTCTTATTCTTGAACAGGCCTGCCAGACAGTGATAGGCAGGGATCTCCTGTACTCCTGCTGAGGGAAAGGCTTCACCTGAGTCACTCAAGGCATCTTCTTGCTCTGTAGACCTGGGGCTGGAAGGTCACTCAGCTCCCTCCCATGCACACTACAGCAGGGATGATTCCTCTGGCCTCATTTCAGGTGAGCATTCAAGAGACACCTGACTGTGACCTACTGGTCTCAGCTGCCATGGTCATTAATGGGGGTGGAGGCCAGGAGGGAGCTGTTCAGATGCTTAGCTCTGGGGACGGTTGAGGTGCTCAAGGTGTTCCAAGAGATGTGAAGGTAACAGAGACAGATGGAAGAGCTGTGCAGGCAGATGTAGAGACAGAAAAACATCTTGGGGCATCTTCTTACTGGCTCTTGGGGATTCTCTCTGTCCAACTGAACTGACTCCTAATGGCCAAATAAAGAGCAATGGAACCTGTCTCAGTATGCCCCTGGTGGATTATAGAGGTGGTCATATGAGGGCATGGAGACACAGGGAGAGCTGTCTTCTTCTCTCTTATCCAGTAGCTGCACTTACCTGGTCTCCACTCATGGCATTGGAAGTTGCCTTATGTTCATCCTCACCTTGCCTTACAGAGTTCAGGACACCTACTCAATGTCCTGTTTAAATCCAGGCCCACAGAGATCGAGAAGATGACAGGGCTGGCAGGGGCAGCACAGGACCTACAAGAGAGCAATTCCTATTGAAGGTGTGTGTGTGACAGACAACCCACATGGAACTGCAGTGAGTGTGATTTGGTGCCTATGTGTCATTGGTTCATGTCATCAGTCATAAGCTTAGGTCCCTTTTAGATGTTGTGAAGCCCAGATGGTGCGGCTGAACAGGCCTTTAACCCACATGCATCATGCCATGCAGACCCCACCCAGAGAATGCCTTCCCCTCTTTGGATCAAGATCCTGTAGAAATCTCTTACAAGGAAACATCTCTGTTAATCATCTCTACAGACAAACAGGAAAGACTGACCATGAGTACTTCTTGCTGCATGGTTTGATCCAAGCAAGGCCACGCAGGAGGGTAAGGTCCAGTGCTGAGTGGGAGATGCCTGCAGGTTCCTTGTTGAAGGCCAAGCTGAATGTGCAGTGTGGCCCAGCTCCAAGGACAATGACAGGGACCTTCTAGACAAGGTCAGTGCTGAGGTTCCCCTGGGAGAAGTCCACACTCCACTCTGATGCCACAGCTGAACTGCTGTGGCCTAAGTGTGAAGAGCCAGGAGGAGGTGGGTCGCAGGCAGGAGGAGCTGGAGGCCCAGGGCTTGTCACACAACTGTGATGGTTGGGATGAATGAGATGTGGTGGGACATCTTATGCAGGTACCTGGGGTTCTGCACTGGAGAACAGGCTCTGCTAGAGAGACTGTCAGGGAGGAGGAGGAGTATAGGGGATGTCCCTGTGTTGAGGGGATGTCCCCTGTGTTCTCTCCTGTGGAGTAGGACAACCAGAGGTCAATGGGAATCAGCTCAAGTACCATTCTGGAAACTGAGATGGGTGTTTTGACCAGATCTCTGAACACAAGCACTGGTATACCATGACCCCTGAGATTCTATTTTTTAAGCTGCTCTGAAGACAATTAACTGATCCCCAGCCAGCCAAGGTAGGATGGACTTCTCAGAAGGTGTGAGGATGACAGCAGTGAAGAATTTGAGACAGGGAAAAATGGAACCAGGAAGGAAAGATGAGGCCAAGGATGTTACTGAGGTCCTATGAAGCTGCCTTCTACCTGATGTGAGTTGTTCCCAGAGTCAGAGGGGACCTGAGGGCTTTTCCTGTCAAGGACATAAAAGAGAGGGAATGAAAGTGTATTTTCACTGCAAGAGACTTTGCAAGATTACTGTAAAACAGCATCCTACTCAAAGCAGGGTCTCACCAGCTTCATCACAGTTTTATCCAGATAAGTTTGAGAAACTCCCAAAGATGAATGAAGTACAAACACTCCAGGAAATTTCTTCCTATGTCTGATTGTCCTTATGTTGCAAGAGTTTCTCCTTATCCACAGATAGATAAGGACATGGAGATGACCCAGTTGTTAGTACCAGGTGGAGTATCCTCCAGACTTTTCTGTTGCAACCAAGTTTCTCCCACAGACCAGGGATCTGCTCAGCACAGTGCAGCCTGAAGGGCAAGCTGTACATGGAGCACAGCTCAGCTCAGGCCTGTCTCTGCTCAGCTCTGCTCTCCCATGGATCACTAACTCCTCCAGGTCCCATGGTCTTCCGGGCAGAACCTCTGCAGTATCTGGGGAAGGTTGGGAAGAGGAAGATTTGTCTGAGGCAGTGGAGAAAGGGACATCATTTTAGGCCCAGTTAATCAGTGGGGACTTAGAAGACCCTGGATCTCTGCTCAAAGGCCTCAGCTGAAGGGAAGTCAAAGGGATTCCATGACCAGCATAGTGGGATCCTCTCCTGGGCTTGTTTGTCACAGGACATGAGGCAGTGCTGGTGGCAGAGCTGGAAGCAGCTCTGGCTGCAGTGTGAATGAGGTCAAAGGGTAGAAACCCTCAAGGGAGTGAGAAAGACCAATGGGAGCAGTGCTGAGCAGGGGAAGGATGACAACCCCCACCCTGCTGCCACTGCACTGCCTAATGCAGCCCAGGTCTGGGAGTGCTCTGGTATGAACTGAATCCCTCAGTAACCTCCCAGTATGACTGGGACCACTCCCAATTGGAACTCGATCCCCTGATCCCCTCCTAGAATAGAGTGGGACCTTTTGCAGTACAAACCAGATCCATTGATCACTCCCAGTTCAGACTGGAAGTACTCCCAGCATGATCTGGGTACCCTGATGCCCTGCTAATACATACTGGGCCCTATCCCGGTACACTCTGAGACCTGTCTGGACCTAACTGGACTTCATGAACCCCTCCCAGTTCACACTGTGCCTTATTAGAGTCCAAACTGGACCCACTGATCCCCTCCCAGTAAAATCTGGCCTGTGTTCAGTATAACTGGATCTCATGACTCTTCCCAGTACAGTCTGGGACCTGTCTCAGTATAAACTGCATTGTTTTACACCCATCTGGTATGGACTGATCCTCATTCCAGTTCAAACTGTATCCCCAAACCATATCCCAATTATACTCTGAAACCTATCATAGTACAAATCTAATCCATTTAAAGTTTTCCAGTACAGACTGGGTCTTAGCCCAGTACAAACTGTATCCCCTAAACCGATCCCAGTCCAAACTGTATCCCCCGATCCTCTCTAAATTGACACTTGGCCCCATTCCAGTATAAACTGGATCCCCTGAGATGCAATGAAAACTCAATAACTGAGGTTATTAAGTAGATACTCTTTATTATGGCGCTAGGCAAGTGATGGGATCGCTCCTCCTAAAATACACATTTTAGGTTACATACATATGCATTACATTTCCCATAAAACTATTACATATTCAGTGAACTTCCAATAAATCATAATCGTAGCTCTCCGTGTATTGCTGCATGGGCACAGAAACGAGGTAGTGGGCTTCTGTCGTCCTCTGTGGTCTTTGGGAGGAAGAACAAAGTCTTCCTCACCTCTGCACTTTTCACCTCATCAGATTTTGGCTTGTCTTGCAGTCCCATACTTGTTCAAACTTGTCTTCACTTTCTCTTACTATTTCACTAAGAGATTGCATAGTTTTTAAGCATCCTGTTGGTAAGTGCTTCTTTACTATATTGCTCATTCCTCTTATCAGCATCTGCCTGGCTGCCCTCCTGGGCAATGGCCTCATCATCACCACCATAGCCATGGGACCACCACCTCCACATCCCCATGTACTTCTTCCTCCTCAAACTCTCCTCGACTTGGCATCCATCTCCACCATTCTCCCCAAAGCCATGGCCAATTTCCTCTGGGGCACCAGAGACATCTCCTGTGCAGGATGAGCTGCACAGATATTTTTCTTTCTCTTCTTTTTTATAACAGTTTTACATTCTCACCATCATGTTCTATGACCACTAAATGGCCATCTGCAAACCCCTGCACTACGTGACCCTCCTGGGCAGCAGAGCTTGTGTCCACAAGGTCTAAGGGTTTCTCAGTGCTCTGCTGCACACAGCAAATACATTTTCCCTGCCCCTCTGCCACAGCAATGCCCTGCACCAGTTCTTCTGTGATATCCCCCAGATCCTTAAGCATTCCTGTTCACACTTCTACCTCAAGGAACTTGGGCTTATAGTGGCCAGTGTCTGTTTAACATTTTGTTGTTTTGTTTTAATTGTTGTGTCCTATGTGGAGATCTTCAGGGCCGTGCCGAAGATCCCTTCTGAGAAGAGATGGCACAAAGACTTTTCCACCTGCCTCCCTCACCTGGCCGTGGTCTCCCTGTTTCTCACCGCATGCAGCTTTGCCTACCTAAAGTCCCACTCCATCTCCTCTCCATTTTTGGACCTGGTGTTCTCTGTTACATACTTGGTGGTGTCTCCAGCAGTGAACCCCCTCATCTACACCATGAGGAACCAGGCCCTCAAGGATGCCCTGAGGAAACTGATCACTGAATATTTTTCAGAAGCAATGAACTCTCCACCTTCCCCTAGCGAGCAGTGATAATGTCACTCAGTGTACTCCCAGACTTTCTTCTGTATTTTCTGAGTGTTGTTGGTGCTGTTATATTTCTAAGAATGTCCTGCTATGGTTCACACGTGTCTTTTTCCACATCACTGCTAATTCGGTATTGGCCTGTCTAGAGTGACCCAAACATAATAGAAATGAGGGGCTGTGCTCCTCACAGAATCACAGAATGTTAGGGGTTGGAAGGGACCTAGAAGATCATCTAGTCCAACCCCCCTGCCAGAGCAGGATCACCTAGACTAAGTCACCCAGGAATCCTCATGTGCTTCAACCAAATAAAGATCTTTGCCTTGATTTGTTTTACTGAGATGCTTCTTTCCAAGCCACCTCTAGAGCTTTTGGGACAGTGCCTGAGACAAAAGGAGAGGTGAAAAGAGTCCCAGCCCAGCAGCACTGCCAGGAAGCACCAGCACATGATCTGTCCTCTCTCTGCCCTCCCACACTCTCCTGCTGAGCCCCTGGGCTGGGCTAAGGCCTGAGGTCTCTGGCAGCTTGGTCACAGTGATGCTGCATGGCCGTGCTGTGAGTTCAGGCAGGGACAAGCCCTGGGTCCTTCTGGGATTGAGCTGCCTCCAGAACAGCATCTTTATCATAGCAGGGCATCTATTCAAGGCAGTGCCTGCGGGTTTTACTCTTCTTGCAGTGTTGCTCTCAAGATCATGCCCAACATAGTGCCATGGAGAGGACATCCCAGTGTAGAGCTGAAGTGTATGAGTGTGCAAGGTGGAAGCCAATGACAATGTTCTTTCCCAGCCAGCACCATTTCCAGCACTGGCTTCTTACCTCAGGTCAGGAAGGTGGTTCATAGACAGACACTGATTGACATGGTCACCAGTACATGTTTTCATTGTTGACATCAAGCATGGACAGTGTGTGTGCATGTGGTGAGATGAATCAAGAGTCAGTACAAACACCATCAACTATTACTCAGGTTGCCATGAGGTCAGTGGCACAGAGAGTGCCTTGACTGCAATACATAGGGACACAGTAACATCCCCTGGGAGGGGCCCTGGTAGGTCTGGTTTGATGAGTTGGCTACAACCTTGGCTATGGGGAGTTCTGTCATCTACAGAAATTACTTCATTTTTGTCCCAGAGACAGGGCTGTGTTTCCAATGAAGAGGAAGTCAGAATCACTGGAGGAATCATAAAAGACATCAGCAGAGACAGAAAATGTGCCTCACCTGCCTCCAGCACTGTTGGGAACTAAGCAGGTACCTCTCCAGCACAGCAGCACAAGTTGACACCTTGGATCACAGAATCACAGTACCACAGAATGGTAGGATTTGGAAGGGACCTAGAAAGATTGTCTAGTCCAACTCCCCTGCTACAGCAGGTTCACCTAGACCAAGTCACCCAGGAACACATCCAGGCAGATCTTAAGTGCCTCCAGAGATGGAGACTCCACAACCCCCCTGGGCAGCCTGTCCCAGAGCTCTGTCACCCTCACTGGGAAAAAGTTTTTCCTTGTGTTTCCCCTAAACCTCTTGTGCTCCAACTTGCTCCCATTGCCTCTTGTCCTGTCATTGGCTGACACTGAGAAGAGTCTGGCTCCATCCTCCCTACACTCACCCTTAACATATTGTTAGACATAGATGAGGTTCCCCCTCAGACTCTTCTCCAGGCTCAGTCTCTATTTCAAGTGCACTATTTGATGAAAAGTAGTCGATTCTGTCTGAAGCTTGGCTTGCCCGCTTCAAAGACTGAAGCAGCCTTTTCACTCCTTATTCTACTACGCCCTGACACCTCTTTTCTCCTCTGTGCCATCATCTTGCACCTCCGAGAGCCGCCCGCTGCCGACCGCCCAGAACGGCTGCGACCTGCCCGCTGCACCTGCGCCTGCCCTGAACGGCACCTTCCGGATCTGCCCGAGCGACGCTCCCCTGGCATGGCCCAACCAGCTGCCACCAGCCAGCCCGAGTTCTCCAGCTGGGAGAGCGTCCAGAACTTCTGGAACAAGCAGAAGCGATTCTTGGTGCCTGAGTAAGTGCTGCTCTGGCCCGAGCGGGCCGCGGGGGTTTGGTGCTGCTGGGAGATGCTGTTTGGCGTTGGCTGCAGCCACGGCCCGGGGGGAGGGCAGTGGGGATTGGGAAGGGGGGGAGGGGAGGAGGGAGTTGACAGTGCCTGGATTTCCAGCATGGGGGAGCTGGGTTTGCCACTTTGACCCAGAAGCTGCCTCATCCCTTCCTCTCCTCTTTGCCTTCTCAGCACATCCATCAGGCCCTCTCTCCTGGAAGGGCTGCAGGAGGACCCCCAGAACACAGCCAGCCCCCAGCAGCGACCCTCCTGCCGCCACCCCCAGCTAGTGAAGCTTTGATGCTGATGGCTCCCCCATCCCTGATCCCTCCCCCCTCCAAACCCACCTACCCAACTTCTCCTTCCCCTGCCCATCCGCAGTCCCCTCAAATTGCTGCCCCTTCCCCCCACTCCCTTGTTGTTGTGTGTCCTTCCTCGGGGCGTGGCCCTCTCTGTTTCATGGGTTGTGGCTGTTCCCTCTCAGCCCCTCTCTGCCCCGCACTGACAGAGGGTGAGGCCGAGGAACACCCCGTGCTGTTTATAAACCCTTTCCCTTGCTCCCACGGGTGGCTAGTCCTTCCCCCCTGCCCCTGGCGCCTGGCTGAGGGGCCTGGAAAAGGCCCTTGCTCTTGGGGGGACTCCATCCTGGCTTCTCCCCCCAGCCCCGGGAGGGCATTATGTTCCCACTGCTGCGCCTTGGGAGGGGTCCGGGCTGCTTGCCCTGGGTGCTGGACAGGGGTGAGTTTCCGGCTCCTGCAGCTCTGGGTGGGGAGGGGGAAAGTGTTTCTGCCCCTGCTCAGGCAACATCTCCTCCTTCCCCTCCTGCTCCAGCTGCCCCCCTGACCCGCGGCAGCCCCACCCAGGGAGCACCCATTTCCCCCCACACCCCTGTGACCCCCTTTCCCCGCCAGCCCAGGGCTCCCCTGGGCACTGCCACCTCAGTCACCCGCGACAGCTCCTCGGAACCACCCTGGGAGGTGCACAGGCCCAGCAGGAGGGCGGGCAGAGGCGGCTCAGGGGCCGTTGCTGTCCCTCGGGGCCCGGCTCTTCCTGCGCTACTTTCTCGCCTTGTCTTCTCCCAGCCTGGAAGCTTCTCATTAAAATTTGTCACCCGCTCCCCGTTCGTTTGTCTCATTCCGAAGGAGCTGGGGCAGCTCTCTGCGCTCTGACCCCGGCGGAGGAGGAGCTCCCAGAAAAGAAATCCATGGGGAGGGGCACTGTGGCTCGGGTGTGCCCCCCAAGTCCCCACGCTGTGTCCCCCCCTGCCTGGGAGCGCCCTGCACCCCATTCCTTCCACGCCAGGAATATCGGGATTTTCCCCCTTTCCCCCGCACCCTAAGGACCAGGAATAGGACCCCATGCCCCGTAACGGGAACCCTTATCCCCCCAAACCACTCCTGCATGACCCGGAGTACTCTTGCGTACTCAAACTCACCCAGAGCCCCCCCAAAGCTGCCTATGGTCCCCCAAACTCACCTACAGACCCCCACACTCACCCAGAGCCCCCCTAACTGACTGTGGCCCCTCCCAACTCAGCCAGAGGCCCCCCCAGATCTGTTTGCAGCCCCCAACTCAGCCAGAGCCCCACCAAAAGTGACTGTGGCCCCCTGGCTTCACCCAGAGCCGCCCAGAGCTGCCTCTGGCACCCCCAACTTACCTACAGACTCCCCAACACTCAGCCAGAGACCCCCAAAGCTGCCTCTGCCCCCTCCCCCCACCTAGAGACTCCCTCAAATTCACCCAGAGTCCCCGCAAAGATTCCTATGGTCCCCCAACCTCATCCATTGCCCCCACTGAACTGCCTGCGGCCCTCCCAGAGACCCCCAGAGCTGCCTGCAGCACCCCCAACTCACCCCCAGACCTGACTGTGGCCCCCCCCCAACTCACACCAAGACCCTCCAGAACTGCCTCTGGCCTCCAAGCTCACCTGGAGCCCCCCACAAACTCCCTGTGCCCCCCCAACTCACACAGAGCCCCCCTCCCCCCAAAACTCTCCATAGTCACCCAGACCCCCCAAGGCCCATCCCAAAAAATCCCAGAGACCCCCGAAACCACCCCCAGACCCCCCGTCTCACCCCCACCCCCCTCATCCCCCTCCCCGCACCAGTCGGGGGGGGGGGCGCCGCGGCCCCCACCCCCGCCCCGC
>JAOYMX010085793.1:0-14425 GCA_025802355.1 Corythornis madagascariensis | reverse complement strand
AAATTTAAAGTTCAGTCTCTGCTTGTGGAAGGACCATCTGCCTGATGGTTTATATCCTGGTCATCATCAGATGGATCATTAGGTTGATGATCTGCATTCTGGTTGCCATTTGGAGGTTTCCTGTTCTGCGTCTGGTGCCGCAGGTCAGGGCGAACACATTTTGCAGGTAGCCACTGTATCCCAGTATCTGTGGAAACGCAAGGATACCCACGACCCCAAGCAATAAGCTCATGCGGGCCTTCCCACTTGTTAGTGAGTAGATCTCGTACCCAGACTTTGGCCTGAGGCAGGTGTGTTTCTCCTGAAGACTGCAATGAGAGAAAATGATTCAGAATAATGGGATTATTTGAATTTGGTGGTTCTGTAAGGTGACTGATTGCATACAAAGCTTTTTCTAGTTGACTCTGTGGGGATTCTCCATGTATTCCCCCTTTCTGTTTTTCCAAAACGCTCTTTAAAGTGCCACGAGCGCATTCCACAATGGCTTGGCCGGTAGGGGAATGTGGGATACCCGAAGTATGGTCTACACCCCATAGGTGCAAGAACTGCCGTGTCTTCTGCGAGGCGTAGGCAGGACCATTATCGGTTTTCACAGTAGATCCATGCCCATGATGGAAAAAAAATGTCCAGTCAGGCTGAGGCGCTACCCACGAAGGCTTGGCCAGCATGTCAGCCCTGGTGTTGCCTTCTGTTATGAAACCTGGCAGATTCATGTGGCTTCGAATGTGCAGAATATAATATGGATGCACTCGAGCCTGAATCTCACACCAAAAATTTTGCAATAGTGAAAACAGAGCCGCATTGTTCACCTCCTTTTAGAATCAAACGATGTTGAATTATGGGTGTACAAAGATCCCTTCATGAGCAGCATCAGCTTTTCCCACAAGCATCGCACTGGATCCCTGGCCAAGGGGTCCATATGCATGCAAAGGAACCTTATGAATACTGCTAGAGTCTAGAGTGACTGCTGTTGAGGTATGGAGATCAAAACCAGCTGATCCTTGGGTGCTGTCTCCAGGGTGGATGCATAGGCCTATGCCTGTGCCACTCTCTGGGGAGCCGCTATATCGGAGAGCAATTCCCCCTCCTTGCACCCCAAAGGACGTTTCCCATCAAGGGTTGTCCATCAACATTGTTCAGAAACCTACAGTAGGCTGCAACATGCCCTGGCCTGCCACACTGCTTGTACTGGATAACCCTTGAGGTCTCCTTTTGTTTCGGCTTAAGCCATCTCCGCTTGCCCCTGGCATTGGGTTGCTTTGGGTCACTATTACAAGATGTGTGAATAGATGGCAGGAGTGCAGCCAAAGACGGCCATTTCTGCGTCCCAGACATTGCCTTCCATACTATAGCCTCATGCTTATTACGCTCACCCGAATTTGGGAGAGCTTTTTACATTGGAACAGCTTGGATCCCCTTTTTTGGGGCAGCAGTATTGCCTATAACTGCTGGCACAACCCCTGCAGGCTGTGTAGCAGAACAGTCAGAAAGGGTCCAAGGACGAGCCTGAAGCCGCCGCTTTCCTCGGCGGCCAGCCACGGCAGCTTTGCTTCTTGGACCCAGTGCAACTCCCACTCTACTGTCCGAGGAACTGTCAGTGAGGGACTGACCTGCAGAATCCGGTACAAACAATAGTGGGGCGCGGGGAGGGGCCGATCGAGCAGACATGGGAGCAGGAGCGGGGACCGTAGTCTGCCGGACAGGCGACTGTGCAGCTTCTGGGCTTGGCATCTTTCTTTCAGGCGGCGCCTGCACAGTTGGAATGGCGTCTGCCATAGCCGTCTGTGTCGCTGGAACCGCTGCTGGCACAGGCTGCGTCTCCTCCCACCAAGGCTACTCTTGTCTCAGGAGCTGCCTCCTGCTGTGGCATGGCTGGCGATAGCTCCACCGCCTCTTCTTCCGCCGGTCCTGGGATCGGAGCAGGAACTGGCACTGCTGCATTCATCATCTCTAGCCCGGGGCAATTGCGCAGTGCGGCGCCTGCGGCAGCTTGTCCAACCGCCAAGTAACTTCTAGGAGCTGGCGCAAATTTTTTAGGAGCTGGCGTGAGATCTTTGGCAGACAACGTTCTAACAGGGACATTATTCGCTGTTGCCCCTACATAAAGCCACCTCTCGGTGCTGTGGCCCTGCCCCGCAGCAGAGACGCGGGGGGGTTGTGAGATCGCGGTAGGGTGTAGCGCCGGGGGGACGGCTTCTCAGCATTCAGGGGGCAGCCGTGCAGAGCAGCCCAATCTATCAGCTCACAGAGTGAGGACTGGAAAACTGAACATTTAATGAATTTCAAAACTTCCAGCCAGGCAGTAAAAACCTTATCGGTTTCTGAGCTGGAGCGCTCCATAATGTCCGTTCCGTCCAACATCCCGGGTAGGGAGGGAGGGGGTAAGGACGAGTGGACACAGCGTACCTTTGGAGAAGTGCAGCTCGGAGTGCTGTGGTTCGCACACGACGGGTATTACGAATTGTTGCTTCTCTGCCAGTTGCCGGAGTAGGAGAAAGAGTGAGAAGAGACAATTTTCTTCACCAAGATGCCAAGAAGCCTTTATTTATTAATTTACAACTCTTTTTATACCCTTTTAACTTCCAGGCAATTGGACAAGAAGCCAGCCACCCCCTGATGTGATTGGCTGGTGTGTCACAACACCCATAGTCAAAACATCTTTCTACTGTTTTACAAACAGGTGCCACCAAGGTCACAGCTGGTGGGAATCTTTGAGATCCCACAGGAAGGAAAATTCCAAGCAGTAGAATTTTAACATCCACACTCCGGCTCAGAAGCCAATAAGGTTTTTACTGCCTGTCTGGGAGTTTTGAACCTCATGAAATCTTCCGTTTCCGTGTAGTCACTCTGTGAGATGTTAGATTGGGCTGCTCTGCACATCCCCTCCCTGAATGCCGACACTGCCCTGGATTTAGAATGCTGGCGTAAGCTCGGTACTAGGCTTGGTATCGGATATGCCAACGGAGAAGTGGTGAGTTTTCGTTTGCTCGCTACTTGGCGGACATTATTTGTTCTGCTAAAGGAGTACAAGTCCGATAGCAGGTGGGCTGCGCCACCCTCAAAGACGTGTGAAGTGCCGTCTCTCGGAGGGGATGTGCCCGATGGAGATGCCCCTTCCTTGGCTCTGGCCGTAACTGAGGGCCTCTCGGAGGACTCCCCTCTGCCTTCACCAGCCTCGGTGGGTGCTGAGAAACTGCCCCCCCCCCCGACGTTGTTCACTACCGTGATCTGACAACCCCCCCGCACCTCTGCCGTGTGGCCCATCTACCGCACCTAGCGGCAGCTCTATGCAGGGGCAACAGCCAATAATCTCCCTGTTAGAAACTTTTCTGCCAAAGATCACACACCAGCTCGAGGAAAATTCACTCCAGCTCCTAGAAATTACTCGGTGGCTGGAGAAGCTGCCGCAAGTGCTGCACTGCGCAATCGTCACCGAGCTTGGGACATCCGAGCCGGCCACAAAGATGCGGCCAGAGATGACGAATGCGGAAGTACCGGCTTCGGATTCCAAGAACGTGGCAGTGTCAGTTCCCGCTCCGATCCCGGAACCGGTGAAAGAAGCAGGGTGGAGCTATTGACAGCCGTGCCACAGCAGGAGGCAGCTCCGAAGACAGAGAAGCCTCAACAGGAGGAGGAGCAGCCTGTGCCAGCAGCAGTTTCAGCGGCACAGATGGCTAGAGCAGACGCCGCGCCAACTGCGCAGGCGCTGCCTGACAGAAAGATGCCAAGCCCAGAAGCCACACAGTCGTCTGCCCGGCAGACCATGGTCCCCACGTCTGCTCGATCGGCCTCTCCCTACACCCCGCTATTGTTTGTTCCTGGTTCTGCAGGTCAATCCAGGGATTCAGTGCGATGCTTGTGGGAAAAGCTGATGCTGCCCATCAAGGGATCTTTGTACACCTATACTTCAAGATCGTTCGCTTCTAAAGGAGGTGAACAATGCGGCTCTGTTTTCACTATTGCAAACTCTGTGGTATGCAATTCAAGCTGGAGTGCATCCATATTATATTCTGCACACTCAAAGCCACGTGAATCTGCCAGGTTTCATAACAGAAGGCAACACCAGGGCTGACATGCTGGCCAACCCTTTGTGGGTAGCGCCTCAGCCCGGCTGCAAATTGTTTTTTCAGTCCTGGCTGTGCCTCTACTGTGAAAACCAATAATGATCCTGCCTACACCTCGCAGAAGATGCAGCTGTTCTTGCACCTATGGGGTGTAGACCATACTTTGGGTATTCCACATTCCCCTATTGGCCAAGCCATTGTGGAACGAGCTCATGGCACTTTAAAGCCTGTTCTGGAAAAACAGAAAAGGGGAACGAATGGAGAAACCCCACAGAAACGACTAGAAAAGGCTTTGTATACAATCAATCACCTTACAGTACCACCAAATTCAAATCATCCTGTTATTATCATTTTCTCTCATTGCAGTCTTCATGAGAGACACACCTGCCTCGGGCAAAAGTCTGGGTACGAGACCTACTCACTAACAAGTGGGAAGGCCCGCATGAGCTTATTGTTTGGGGTCATGGGTATGCTTGCATTTCCACAGATACTGGGGTACGGTGGCTACCTGCACAATATGTTCGCCCTGACCTGCGGCACCAGAGGCAGAACATGCAACCTCCAAATGGCAACCAGAATGCAGATCATTAACCTAATAATCCATCTGATGATGACCAGGATATCGACCATCATGTGGATGGTCCCTCCACAAGCAGAGACTGAATTTAAATTTCGTTGTTATGGAGTCAGATATTTAAGGCCCTTAAGGCTATATTTAGAATTAATAACAGATGTAAATTTCTATGTAAGACTGTTATGTAGAAATGGGTTGCTAGACAAACTATATCTTTTTCATCTTATACAAACAAAAAGGGTGAATTGTGGATGTTAAAAAACTACTACCTGGAATTTTCTTTCTCGTGGGATCACAATGATTCCCACCAGCTGTGACCTTGGTGGCAGCTGTTTGTAAGACAGTAGAAAGATGTTTTGATTATGGGTATTGTGGCACCCCAGCCAATCACCCCAGGGCGTGGCTGGCTTCTTGTCTAATTGCCTGGAAGTTAAAAGGGTATAAAAAGACATGTAAATTAATAAATAAAGGCTTCTTGGCATCTTAGTGAAGAAAATAGTCTCTGCCTCGCTCTCTCCTCCGGCAACGGGCAGATAAGCAACACTTGTCCAATGGAATTCTAATTGGCCAGATCCCTTACATATTTTAGAATGGGTGTTTTTGCATTTCAGATTAAAGAAAAACATGCCAGGGCTCTTTGAGTTGATAGCTCAAATGATCCATTGATAAAATTGGCCTTAGAAACGTAGGTAGCACAAAAACGTTGAGTCAAACTGAACCAGTGAAAGGTATTACAGTGTTCACTGATGGCTCTGGAAAGACAGGAAAAGCAGCAATTGTATGATTTGAAAATGGGCAATGGTAAAATCAAATTGAAACACAAGGAGGATCTCCATAATAGTTGGATTACGAGCAGTGTCTCAGGCATTTCATAATTTTAAAGGCCCATTCAATCTAGTTACTGATTCTGTGCATGTCGCAGGTCTGGTAGCATGATTGGATAAATCTGTCTTGAGTCATGTAGCCAATGATTTGCTTTTTGGTGTATTGAAGTTGGTATGGTCTGAAATACAATGACAATCTCCTTATTATATACTGCATATCCCTAGTCATACTAATTTACCAGGATTTTTTTCAGAAGGCAATGCTCGTGCTGATGAATTGGTATCTGCTGTTGCTGTTGCTCTTGGGCCAGTGCCAGATATGAGATGAGAGGCTTGTGCATCTCATCAATTTTTCCATCAAGGAGCTAAGGTACCGAAGAAACAATTTGGTTTAACTGCAAGTGTTGCCAAATCCATTGTTGCTGCTTGCCCTGACTGTCAGGGGCAGCATACACCAAGTATGTATGGAGTAAACCTCAGAGGACTGACTGCATTATAGGTATGGCAAACTGATGTCACCCACATAGATGAATTTGGAAAATTAAAACATGTACATGTCACTATAGATACATTTTCCCATGCTCTTGCTGCAACAGCACATACTGCAGAATCAAGCAAAGATGTAATTAAGCGTTTTCAACTTGCTTTTGCAGTATTAGGGGTTCCACGGCAAATAAAAACAGATAATGGACCAGCATATATATCAGAGAGAGTTAATGAATTTTTAGCCCTATGGGGAGTTTATCATGTGTCAGGAATCCCTCATTCTCCTGCTGGTCGGGCCATTGTGGAACGTACTCACGGTATCTTAAAATGCTTGCTTCAAAAACAAAAAGGGGGAATGGTTGGAGAAAGCGCCCAGGCCAGACTTAATAAGGCTGTATATGTACATAACTTTTTATCTTTAACAGACTCTGATTCTGCTCCTATTAATTCTCATTTTTATTCTCTTTCTTTGGACAAATCCAAGACAGCAACAGGAGCGAAAATGCAAGTGAAGGACTTGGTGACTGATCAATGGCAAGACCCTTATGATTTAATAACCTGGGGAAGGGGTTATGCTGGTGTCTCTCCAGATTGTGGTTCACATTGGTATCCTGCCCGCTGTGTCCGACCAGCACTGAACTTGTCCAATGATGGGAATCCGAGACTCACAGTGTAACCCTGCACAACTGTGGCTGTGTGGAGGGGTGTTAGGAAGCTTAATTGTAGGTTAATTGTACATCACAGCAAAATTTGTGGGTAATGTTTGTAATTATTACAGATCCGTATTATTTTTGTTTATCTTTGGCAACTCCAGGAGATCCTTTTCGTACATTCTTAGTGGGAATAGGTTTGGATGATTTATTAGGTTTAGAGAGCTATGTAGATGACACAATCAGGCTAAGTGGTATTAGGAACGTCTCTGATGTAGCAAATGTAGTCAGTTGTTTGAAGGCGTAGATGAGCAGAAGCTTTGACTATATTAGCCTCACATGAAAATAATTCTTGTTTTTCGCTTTGCTAGGGGGATTGGTGGAGACAGCACAAGTTTGGTGGCAGGGGTTGCAAAGCTGTACCACATGCTACATTACAGATTACGTTGTTTTCTTGTTATTGGTGCAAGGACCTGGGTGTGAAGAATTTAAAGGCATCTGCTGTATGGACTGATCGGAGCATTCCAGCTCTATCCACAAGCAGCTGAAACAAATGAATGAACTCATCTCACTATAGAGGCATCGCCCTGAAGATGACCGGTTGCAACAGTTGTTTAATGGATGGGGCTGGGGAATTTGGGGCTGTATGCTGAGCACTGTAAAAATGGGATTACTGATTATACTTGCTGTTGTAATTGTGTTCCTGTTATTGTCATGTCTATTGCAATGTCTGCAAAGGGCCCTGCAGAGATCGATACCTGCAGTTTTTGTAACAGACAAAACAGACACCTCTGGTGACCTCACCAGCTCCCACTGGCACTGAAGACACTGGTGCTGTCACAAGGATTGGGGTCTGTGGGACCAGTCTTGGGACCAAACACCAACCTTCTGTGGAAGCTGCTGCTGAGCGCTCTGCTGCTGTCCCATGACCCTGGGAATGGCAGCCGAGGGCTCCTGCGCTTTGTCCTCCTTGGCCTCGCTGACCTCGTGCCGGCAGCACGCGTGCTAGGGCTCGTTGGCATTCAAGAAACTGAACTTGGGCTTACTGATTTCATTCTGACCAATTCCAGCTTCAGTTTCTGGACCATTTCTGGGGAGGAAAAGAAGAAACTGATGAGATGAACAGGAACCAATTCAAACCTCAGCACCTGTTTCTTTCACAGCAGGAGGTGCTGATGCATCAGCCTCTCCCAATCCCGCTTTCTCTCCTGCACAGAAGGAGTTTCTGTCCCAGGAACTCACACCCAGCACAGCAGCCAGTTGTACATGCCCAAGTTCAAGGTGATTCTCCTCATCTGCTTCAGAACTTCTCATTGAATATTTCCCAAGATGGTTGAAAAACCCCCCTCACAAATGTGCTACAACCTCACCTGGCCACACACAAACAACAGGCCGTTCATTGGCCTGGCAGCTGACTGGATCGAGCTCATGAGTCCCTTACCAGCCAGATTGGACTTGCTCTGTGAACAAGCTGTTAGGACCAGTTTGCCCTGGTGAAGTCTAAAGCTCCCCAGAAACGTGAGGCACCACCAGTGCCCTTTACCTGGCTACGAAGCTGCTGTCTTGACAATGACATTCCTGACCTCGGGAGGGGGGTAAATAATTCCCACCCCAGGCTTGGCTGGTGCTGCTTCCTCGTTTGGCTCCTCTTCAGGCTGTAATAAAAAGTTAGATACATTTCTATCCAGTCCTCTAAACAGCTGCCTCCCAACAACATTCCAAAGGAGAAGACCTGAGGGCAACAGCAACACCACTCTGTTGTGTACTGAATTCCAACAGCCTGAATTTCGGCTGAACACAGGAGGCCTGGGCCACAAACCTGTCTCTGGGGGTGAAAAACAGCCCCGGAGACCCTGAACCCAGACTGGGGTTTATCTTCAGGTGGCCAAGGTGGAAAATCCACCTCCCGTCTCCCTCTGCTTCCTCACCTGCAGCAGCAGTAACCACCCTGACCCTCACCCAAAGGACCGTCTGTCGCCCTCCTCCGCAGCCCCCACATCACCACCGTTGTTCTGGCACGAGGATCAGGTTTAACAAGCTGCACCCCCCTGGTCCACAAACAAGTCCCTCGGCTTCCCAGGCTGGGAGAAAATGTTTGTCCTCTTGCCCAGGGCACCCGCCACAGGGGCGGGCACAGCCAGCCAGTGAGGAAGGCCGCTCGGGAGCTCCACAACCAGCCCTCCCGGCACCTCTCCCAGCTCAGCCTCGGCCCCCGCAGCAGCCTTTGAAACCCTGAGCCAAGATGTAGAGCAGGAGAAAGGGCTGAAACCCCCAGCAGACACCCAGGAGACTTACTTCTTACAGAGTTCTTTTACTTGGCAGCTTCAGCAGCTCTAGAATCCTAGAATGGCCAGGGCTGGACGGGACCTCCAAAGGGCATCTAGTGCAGATCCCCTGCAGGGAGCAGGGACACCCTCAACTAGCCCAGGCTGCGCAGAGCCTTGGCCAACCTCACCTGGAATAGCTCCGGGGATGGGGCCTCAACCACGTCCCCAGGGAGCCTATTCCACTGATCCACCACTCTCAAGGGAAACAACTTCATCCTGAGATCCAGTCTAAATCTCCTCTGCTCTAAATTTATTACTTTATTACATCTCATTCTTTCACTAGAGGCCCTTGTAAACAGCCCCTCTCAGGACTGGACACGCTCATTCAGGTCCATGTCTTTCCTGTGTTGAGAGCTCCAGAACTGGATCCAGTACCCCAGGGCAGGTCACACCAGAGCAGAGCAGAGGGGCAGAGTCACCTCTCTCCATCTGCTGGCCACACTTCTCTTGACGCAGCCCCGGATACAACTGGCCTTCTCGGCTGCAATTGCACACTGTTGGCTTCACGTGCAGCTTCTCACCCACCAACACCCCCAAGTCCTTTTAGGCAGAGCTGCTTTCCAGAACCTCTGAATCTATGAAACTATGAATCCAGCCTGGATAAATAATGAGAGCTGTTCTGACCCAGGTGCAGGACCCTGCACTTAGTCTTGTTGAACCTCATAGGTTCCCCTGGGCCCACCTCTCCAGCTTATCCAGGTCCCTCTGGTAGCTCCAATGATAACCTTGGTCTTGGTAGAGAATGGGAACTAACTCTGAGCCAAAAAGAGACAGAAAGGAGCCTCCCCACAGAAGCCACACTGTCCCTGTGCTGCGGTCGCCAGCTCAGCATCACCTTGCACTCTGAGCCCAAGGTGGAGAACACACTGTGAGGAAAACTGTGGCCTCCCTCCAGAAGAGCCCGGCCCATGACCACCAGAGAGCAACGCACAGGTGTCCGTAGGAGGACACCTCTGAGAAGAAGCTCCCCAAAATAATTATAATAACCAAGCTGGAACACAGGAGGTGCCACAGAAATGAGAGAAAACTTCTTCAAGGTGAGGGTGACAGACACTGGAACAGGCTGCCCAGACAGGCTGGGGAGTCTCCTTCTCTGGAAACTTTCAACACCCACCTGGGTCTGTTCCTCTGTGGCCTGCCCTGCATGGTGCTGCTCTGGCAGGGGGGCTGCACTCGATGAGCTCTAGAGGTCCCTTCCAGCCCCCACCATTCCATCATTCTAGGACACTTGAAAATGCCAGCAAAGTGTCAGCTCTGAAAAGGCCCCAGGGGCTCCAAGCCAGAAGATGCTCTCGATTCAAATAACACCTTAAAAAACGGGTGACCAGAAAGGCAAGTTTTCATTCCCACTCCCTTCCAACACCAACCTCTGGAGGAGCTGAACATCTCTGGGGAGGGCACAATTCATCCCTCCACACTTAGTTCTTTTCTGGTGCAGGGTGGCTGCCCTCGCTTACAAAATACCCCTTGGTCCAACAGTCTTCAATATCTTCATCAATGACCAGGACAAGGGCACAGAGTGACCCTCAGCAATTTGCTGATGACACCAAACTGGGAAGAACAGCTGACACAGCAGCAGGCTGTGCTGCCATCCAGCGTCACCTGGACAGGCTGGAGAGCTGGGCAGGGAGAAATTGAATGAAATTAGCAAGAGCAAGTGTAAATTGCTGCATCTGGGGAGGAACAACCCCATGGATCAGTACAGGTTGGGGGCTGATTCTTTAGAGTGCAGCTCTGGAGAAAGAGACCTGGGGGTCCTGGTGGACAGGGGGATGGTCAAGAGCCAAAAATATGTCCTTGAAGCCAGGAAGGCCAATGGCATCCTGGGATGCATTTAGAAGGTCAAGGGAGGATCTTGTCCCCATCTACTCTGCTCTGATGAAGTCCCATTTGGAACACTGTGTCCAGTGCTGGGCACCCCAGTTCAAGAGGGACAGAGGGATCCTGGAGAGAGTCCAGCACAGGGCCACCAAGATGATTACGGGCACGGCCATGCCCGCCTCCCCCCACTACAACGCGGCCTCCATCCCCCCGATCCCGCTTCGCCGCGGCCTCCGACCCCTCCGATCCTTCCTCAGCGCGGCCTTCCCCCCTCCCCCGCCATCCCGCCTCGGCGCGGCCTCCGCTCCCCCGAACCCTCCTCAGCGCGGCCCGCACCGGTTTGCTCTCGGCGGGGGGCGCGAGCTGCGCCGGAGGCCCGGCTCGTACGGGCCCGGCCGCCATCGTGCTCTACCCGGCTCTGGCGGAGCCGCTGCCGGCACCGGGCGAGAGGAAGAGGCAGAAAATCGGCAGCGGCGCGGACGAAGCGGCGGCAGCGGAACAGGAGCTGCGCGGCGGCAGCGACGGGATCGCGACACCCACGGCGGCAGCGGCGGCGGCAGCGACGGGAGGGGGGAAGGGCCGCAGCCCTGGACACAGCCCGCGTTGCTGCAGCTCCCCCTGCCTGCTCAAAGCTTCTTCTCTTCCTTCTGAGCCGACCTTTCGCGCCAAGTATCGGAAAAGGTGCTTAAAAGGTGCCTGAGTTGGCTCCTGACAGCTCTCTGAAGCCCCAGCTGCTTTTTCAGTGTTCATAGACCTTGGAGCTGTTCGGATCAGAAGCTGGCAAAACGAATCTTGCGACCTGTTGGAGACAGGCCACAGGAGCTTCAGAGCTGGTACCGGGACCGTGTGTCATGGTTTAGGGTCAGGGCAACCCCCAGACCGATAACAGACGCTCTCTTTTAACCCCTCTCCCTCCCAAAAGTGGAGAGAAAAGGAATGAGAGAGACTTAGTGATTAGAAAAAAAAACAAACAACAAAAACCGAGAACAATTTAATGAAAAATTAAATACATAAAAATATGTACAAAGCCAGTATCGAACCCAACCCCCCGATGGTAATTACGTCGCCGTCACTGATGCTGAGGACGAGCTGGACTCTGGCAGCGGGTCTCGGGAGGGAAAAAAAACCAACACGAGTGCCAAAGCAAAAGGGAGAGACCAGAAGCGAAAAGGAACAAACCTCCGGACCCCCAAGCTTTCTATACTGGATATGACGTGTATGGGATGGAATACCTCGTTGGTCAGTTTGGGGTCACCTGTCCTGTCCGCTCCACCCCGCAGGTGTGGTCTTTCACTTTTCTGCACCCCCCAGTGTGATACACAAGTTTGAGCAGTGGCCTTGGTCTGCATTACAGTCCTTGGGAGTAACTCTAAACATGAGGTGTTATCACTGTTAGGAGTGGACACTGTCTGCAAAACATGCTGCTAACTCTAGAAAGTGCAGTTAGAAAACCTGAGCTGAAAAGTGAAATCACTGAACAGAATTTGCTTGGTTTTCACCGAAACCAGGACATTACACCCCTTATTCCATACCATTTATGTCATATCTATTCTAATGTGGGGCTTGAACCCACAATCCTGGGATTAAGAATTTCATGCTCTACCAGCTGAGCTAACCAGACCCCTTTATCAGGTTATTAAAAAGAAAGTTCATTCAGTTCTTGACTGTAGGCCTCCATCCACTGCAACAGTCTATTAGGGTAGAAAAGATGGAATCATCACGGTTCATGTCTGCAGGCTGCAGGATCATCTCACGAGGTTTCTGGACGTCACTAGATGAGATCAGCTTCTGACATCCACTATGATGTTGTCCTGAAAGATACTTAATGCATATTGCTAATATTATGCCTTTCGTATCTAGTTTTGAACTGAGTATTCTCACCCAAAGTCAAATTTCCTTGAGGTACAAATTGTACTTCATCATCTTTCATCATTACCCACCAAGTACTTCCAGGTCCGTGAGCAAAAGCAGTCCCACGAATGGGTTTGCCTTTGCAAAGTTTGCCACACAGCTTTTCCCAGCAGATTCCTTTCATATATAACAGGGACTTTATTCCCTTCTACTGTGTGTAGTGGGTCTGACTGGGCAGGACCAGCTCGATTGGTTGATCCTCTGGTGTTAACTAGCCAAGTGGCTTGGGCTAAATGTTTGTCCCAGTTCCTAAAGGTTCCACCCCCCATTGCTTTCAGAGTACTTTTTAATAGTCCATTATACTGTCCACTTTTGTCGGAGGCTGGTGCATGGTAGGGGATGTGATACACCCATTCAATACCATGCTCTTTGGCCCAATTATCTATTAGATTGTTTTTGAAATGAGTCCCATTGTCAGACTCAATTCTTTCTGGAGTACCGTGTAGCCACAGGATCTGCTTCTCCAGGCCCAGGATGGTGTTCCAGGCAGTGGCATGAGGTACAGGATAGGTTTCCAGCCATCCAGTGGCTGCTTCCACCATTGTGAGCACATAGTGCTTACCCTGGTGAGTTAGAGGAAGAGTGATGTGATCAATCTGCCAGGCCTCTCCATATTTATACTTGGACACACCCCACACCACAAAGGTTTCAACCGTTTTGCTTGTTTGATTTCCGCACATGTTTCACAGTCATGGATGACTTGTGCAATAGCGTTCAGAGTTAAGTCCACCCCTCGGTCACGAGCCCATCTGTATGTTGCATCTCTTCCCTGATATCCTGAAGTATCATGGGCCCACCGAGCTAGAAACAGTTCATCTTTATGTTCCCAGTCTAAGTCTGTTTGGAACACTTTAGCATGATGATCCGCTTGCTGGTTGTTTTGGTGTTCCACGGTGGCTCTACTCTTAGGTACGTGGGCATCCACATGACGGACTTTTACAACCAGCTTCTCTCTCCGAGAAGCACAGAAAAATGTAGCCTATAGAAAAATGACACGCTTGCTTTTGCCTGCTTAGCTGAACATATAAAAGATTGCTGGAAAAAGAATAAAGTAGCTTTGGCTTGAGCTTCTGCTTGAGCTTTGGCTTTTCTACCCTGAACTCACATATTGTTGTGTCCGTCTGAACTTCAACAGATTACAGTGTGTCTTAGTAACACAGCGTATGTGCTCTGACCTGCAAACACTGGGAATTCACCAATTAAGTCTAAAATACTCCATTATGCACCAAATGGTTTTTTAGAAGTAAGTTTTCTAACACAGCAAAAGGAAGATGCACTGCAGATTTTTTTCTGACAAAAAAGCCACACCAGAAAGATTATTTTATATATTTTACTGTAAGCCAATGTTCATTAAAAATTGGGGGTTTGCTTGTATACAGCTTACTCAAAAATTGTGTCTAGACAGAGATTCATTAGTAATCTCACTTATTGCAAAGCATACGCTTGTTTAATCAGGCTACATAAATAATATTGTGTACAAGCAATAACTGAAAAAGCTGCAGGTTCAAGGAGTTTTCGAATATTACAAATCTTGAGATCTCAACTGGAAAAAAAAATCAAATAGAAGCAGTCACAATATGAAAAAGCAGCTCCATATAGCTTTTGAGTTTTAACTTTATTTAAAAAGTGTTACTTAGTTCAGTTTGCCTCATTCTTCGAAGCTTCATCAAAATTTTCAACAAGATCTAGAAAAAGAACAAACCAATGAAATTAAAGCTTGACCTACTCCTGCTTTGTCAATTCCCCCCCCCCCCCCCCCCCAAGTTCT
>JAOYMX010085662.1:0-14435 GCA_025802355.1 Corythornis madagascariensis | reverse complement strand
GACACGGAACTGGGAGGATTGGCAGATACGCCTGAAGGCTGTGCAGCCATCCAGCGAGACTTGGACAGGTTGGAGAAGTGGGCAGGGCAGAACCTAATGAGGTTCAACAAGGGTAAGTGTAGAGTCCTGCATCTGGGTAAGAATAACAAATTACACCAGTACATATTGGGAGGTGCGCTGCTGGAAAGCAGCCTTGTGAAGAAGGACTTGGGAGTCCTGGTGGACAACAAGTTCTCCATGCAGCAGCAATGTGCCCCTGTGGCCAGGAAGGCCAATGGTATCCTGGGGTGCATCAAGAGGAGTGTGTCCAGCAGATTGAGTGAGGTTCTCCTCGCCCTCTACTCTGCACTGGTGAGATCTCACCTGGAGTATTGTGTCCAGTTCTGGGCTCCCCAGTTCAAGAGGCAGAGGGATTTACTCAAAAGAGTCCAAAGGAGGGCTACAAGGATGATTAAGGGACTGGAATACGTGACTTATGAGGAAACGCTGATGCACCTGGGGCTCTTTAGTCTGGAGAAGACTGAGAGGGGATTTGATAAATGTTTATAAATATATGAGGGCTAAGTTTCAAGAAGAAAGGCACAGCCTCTTCCCACTTGTGCCCTGTGATAAAACAAGGGGGAATGGTTACAAGCTAGAACACAAGAGGTTCTGCCTTAACACGAGGAAGAACTTCTTTACCTTAAGGGTCACAGAGCACTGGAACAGGCTTCCCAGGAGGGTTGTGGAGTCTCCTTCTCTGGAGATTTTCAAGTCTCGCCTGGATGTGTTCCTCTGTGACCTGTGTTAGATTATACTTACATTATGATCCTGCCTGGCAGTGGGGTTGAACTCGATGATCTCCAAGGTCCCTTTCAACCCCTAATACTCTGTGATACTGTGATACTGTGACTTCAGCTTTATTTGCCTATTTATTCTCCAAGAGAATCTGGTCAAATAGCTCCAAAAGTTTGGGCCAAGAAAGCAATATTAGAATCCAGAATTGCATTAGAGATATAACAACAATCTAGATCTAAAACCACTGTATAATGTAATTCAGACATTGGTGATAAGGTCACAAAATTTCTGTCCCTAACACTGGGAAAGTCAAGAGCTCAGGATGTGTTTGTAAACTATATCTAACATTTTAAGAAAAGTTTTGTTTTTCATTAAATTTTTGCCACCATGAAATCATAATTTGAAATAAAGTAGACCTGAAATGAAAGCAGTGGAAAGTTCATATCTGGCAATTTAAATATCAACACCCATGTCTCCATGTTTTGAAGACTGTAACTTCAGGTTGTTTTGGAGTAAACTCCAGACTATGTCACTGTGTTTTTCAGTGTTTATCTCTAGACAAGTTTTTTAGTCCAGTGATTGACTTTGCAGTAAAGACTCTAAAGCATCATAGAAAAATATTTTTTTATACATATTTTGTTAAGGTTCAGAATCTCCATTAGCTTTCCAGACAAAGCCAATAGCATCCTTCAATGAAGCTGGGGCCTTCATTTGTGTTCACACAAAGACTAGATGTTTGTGGTTTTTTTCTACACTTCAGTGAGTCCAGAAATTGACCTTAAAGACATAAATAAGGGAGAAAAGTGCAGAGGAGGGAAAGAGTAGGTGATGGATGCTTGATCTCTGCCCCATCTGTCTTGCCCTTGTCCCAGCTACTAAGTGAGGTGAATCTACCTAGCACTACCAGTACTCAAATCATGCTTTGAACAAATGTTGGTACAGGTCACATCCAAAAGTCCCTTACAAACTTTTTAAAAAATTATTTTTAGAATTATAATTACTATAACTTACTTGAAGCTCAAGTGTGCAGAATGTTGCACATTTGATATGGAGTATTCAATTTCCTGTATTTCTGCTAGACCTGACTTACTACAAGACAATAGTAAACACAGTGGTTCTGATGGGCTGTGAAAGAAAGGCTGTGACTTTACCTTGAGCAGCTACTTAAGCTGACCTGACCCCATAGATCAACCTCACATCCATAAGTCAACAGGGAGAAGGATCTCCAGCTGGATACTAACCTGAGCACCAGGAAATAACTCTCAAATCAGATCTGACTCCAAAGTTGGTACTTTTGTGTGAAAGGCTTTGGACCGAAAGGCCTCCAGTATTTCCTTATGGACTAATTATTCTAGAATTCCCCAGTGTGGTTAGAGCTGTGGTTGTAAGTTGTTGAGGCAGGTAATTATCAAGGGCACCTGGAGTGTAAAAAAGGCGGTAAGAAATGCAAGAAGCCTGCTGGCTTGAACTTGCTGTGCAGAGACGTGCACTTCCAAGTGAAGCCTTTAAGGAACTGTATCCCGGAACTAGTAGCTGAGGGTACACTTGGTTCGAGGTATTTATAAAAAAAAAGTTAATGAAGTCCATGTCCATGAAGGAGAGCTACTCCAGTACAGGTCAGTCCGCACTAGGGAAAGGGATGGCGTCGGCAAGGGCCGGCACGGGGCTCGTTTTAGGAGGACCAGCGGCCTGTGGGCGGCTGCTTAGGCGCCGCGGGCGGAGATCCGAAAGGGGCGTTAACGCGCCAGCGGCCGCTAGCGGAGGATACACCTCTCTCCCGTCACCGAAGCAACCCCTCGGGAGCGCTGAGCGAACAAAGAAGCGAGTGGCCTCACTTGGGTGCACCGGGTGAATCCCGTCAGGGGCCGGCAGCTGCCGCGTGCGGGGTACGGCAGCTTGCGAGGAAGGGCGCGCGGGTAGGCGCTGCCAGGACGGGGCTGCGGCTCCGCACTGGCCGCTGTGGGGCGCGAAGGTATCGCAGCCCCGTCCGCATGAGACCAGGGTTCACGTCCTACCGAGTTTACCCTAGATATGACATTTTGACTGCTTGATGGTCACTCTCCATCTTCCACATGCAGTATTTTTCAGGGAGGAAGGTGCTTGGAAGTGGCCAAAGGTTGAGAGAAAAACATGGTTCATCTGTTGTAGTGGTTCTGGCTGCTTTAACATCGCTATGGAGCAAAGAGAGGTGAAGAGTACTGACTTTCAGAATTTTACACTTCAGCAGCATTTGGATACAATGAAGGTTTATCTTTGACTCATCTGACAGTGCAGTACTCCAAAATCCACACAGCGTTGGCTTATTTAGCCACTGACTCACTACTGAACTGACTGGCTTTTTCTGAGACATGGGCTTTCTTGTAAACAGAAAACTTAAAGTTTTATAGATCAGCCTTCTGCAGAACCTTAAAAGAAATTGCATTAATGGAAGTTCATTTCTTCTTAGCTCTTTCCTTGCATTATATTCAAGCTTATTCTTTGGTCTTCTACGTCTGACAATCATCTTTTTGAAAGTACACAATGGAAAACTTCCCAGGATGACATTGTAACAAACAGAAGTGCTGAATATGAAGTTCCTCTAATGAGTCACACCTCCAATGTTGAACACATGGGGATCAAGCTTTGTGTTTTCTTAGCACAACTTAACAATGGCAGAAGCAGAAATAACAATCTTCTCTTACTTGGATTGACACGTGTTAATTTACAACACAAAATGCATCAGTGCAACCACACTGCCAAAACTTTTTCTCTCTTTTTGATAACTTTTCTCTCTTTATTCCTTGATTTTGGCCTTTGGCTTTTTTTTTTTTTTTTTTTTTTTTAAATCCCTCTTAACCCAGCATGTTATCTTTGGAATTCAGGAGCAAGAGAGAAAGACTCAAAAGAAATCCAGTCTGATTGATTAAATAAGAAACATATCCTATAACCTCCCTTTTGAGGCTGTTTTAGATCTTTTTCAGTTCTACATTAAAAGATGGATTCTGCTTTTGAGAGGCTTTTGGGCTGGGTGCAGACTTCATCTATCTAGATTTGCTCTGCAGCTGTATGCTCACAGTTCTTTTGAATGACATTAATGTTCTCATGTGGTTTGCAGGGGGTGGCTACTGGAGGGGTAAGTGGTGACAAGAGTCATTTCCCAACATGCTTCTCCTCACCCCTTGCTATATAGCATTATGTAGTTCCTTTGCTTTTGTGGATTTTGTCAGAGTGAGAGAACTGCTGGCGTGCTGTTAATCTGTTTTCTAGCTGAAGGCAATGCAAAAAGTGTCTGGGGCAAGATGTGTACTATCAATCTATCCACATGCAGCATATGAGAAAGAAACAAGCTTCAAAGAAAGAAACACTTTACAAGATATCTACAAGCCCTTCAGCAAAATTATAGATGGAATTAGCAATGATCCAGAGTACAGTGGCTGTCAGATGGTGATGACCTTGTGTGTGAGTGATGGGGGTGGCATATGCATAGGGGAAGGGTAGGCTTTTGTACAGCAAGGCTGCAGTCACTTTGTCCTTTCCATACAGGTAAACAAAGGACATAGAGATCCTTGGACTGGCAAGGTAGACCTCAGATGAAAAGCCTTGGATTTAAAACCACTGCTTTTGGATTTCAGTATAATGAATGACACCATATATAAAAAGGTGCACTGAAAATCAACCCTGGAACTGTAGAATACCATTGGAATTACATAAAAAAAACAATCCAGAAACCTCCAAATTGTATTTTATTTCAGATTGTTGTGAAAAATCTGTCTTGGTCCCTGAACACTGCACACCACTTCCCAGGTACAGATATGTTTTTAATTGGAAACACTGGGGTTTCCATTTTGTGTGTGCTTTTAGCCATGCTAATTGTCTTAATATTTTTTTCTATCAGTGAACTATGGGAAGGATATTGTTAATGTAATTTTCTATAAAATGCATAAGAAAAATATGTAAGAATGTTCATTATCATCCCCAAACATTTTTGAATATAGGAAAAATATAGAATATTGAAGGCTCAAAATCATAGACAAAAAAATTATGAACACATATGACAACAACTTCAAATACATGTGTTGGCCTGATAAACTATATTATCTCTTCTAGCAATCCCTCCATCTCCTTTAAAGAACAAGAAGATACTGAAGCTGCTGTCAAGATTTTTAATTAGCTGGTTTGGTTATGTTGGTCTGGCTGAAGAAAAAGGAATGTCTTTTAGAGGTTATAGTGAAAAATTGCAGTGTTGCTCATCTGTAGTCAGCTGGAATACAAGTCCTTGCACTGCTTATAGTTATGTCTGCCAAGTGATGGACTTACAGGCTCAGTGTCAAGTTATAGTCTTTTCTCCTCTCCATTTCTTTTTGCTTTTTCACATTACTTTTATTCCAGGATACTTTTGCAGGTATGAAGGGGCTATGTCCATAATGGTATATGGTTTTTATAATCCTTTCCCATGAATTTTCATTTAGTTACAATTTAGACCCGTTAGCTAACTTCAGTCTGTGTTTCTCCATGTTAAACATCCAAGGCTGAGGTCAGTATTATGATTATAATTTTATCATTATTGCAATAGGATTAAAAGGTACAGAATTATCTTGATGTATTTTGAGAAACAAGTTTAAGAAATTACAGGTATCAGGTGTACAGATTGGTGAAGCACTGCAGCAAGACTATGGTTTTAAGTTTTCCATCCACAATACAAAATTTCAAGGTTCAAGTGATTTATGAGTTATGATAAACTGTTTTGTAATGTCTTTTTAATTCTATTTGGAAGTTTTCATGATGCTATTGGAATGGTGCTAGATAATCTCATGTAATCTCCCTTTGCAATGAGAGGCTGGACAAGATGATCTGAAATCCCTTCCAACCTGAGCTATTCTATGATACAACCAAAACTTGGAGTTTTACATTGCATGTTTAAATTTCACACAAGGCCACACTGTATCTTACAAAGGATATAAGTAACAACTAAGGGCATTCAGTCTGGCAACAGAGATGCTAATAGCCTTAAGAAATTAGGTCCAAAGATCCTTTCTATCTCAACATAAAAGCAGAGTGAAATTAAGAAAATTATGTAATTTAAATTAATACTTTTCTTATGGATAAATATTAAGGGCTTTCTTGGCCTTTGTATGCATGAAAAAGACAAAGAGGGTGTGTAGTCAGCTTTAACATTACATCTGAGATAGCTGTTCTCCCAAGCAATTAGAACAACCTAAGACACTCTGGATAGCTGGTATCTCATGTCCATATTGACCTTACTGGCAACTGATCCTCAGTTGAAATCTCGGAAGATTACAGATTCAAGCTGTCTTTCCAGCCCTCACCATTGGTCTTTTCTAGCAGGAATTCATGCCAGACTTTCTTGTCTATCCAAGGCTTGTCCCAGAGCCAGAGCACAGAAACAGAGAATTTAGATGGAGGCTGTTCAGCCAGACAAAGAGTAAAAAACAGTTTGGGTATTTTGCACATGGAGAATGTTTTCATGTGAGACCAAGTGTTCTCCTCGCGGTATATAAATTGGATGAAGAGCTGGACCTTGGTCTTGGTAGTTTTCTAAAACATAGGTGTAGAAGTAGACTGTGATTCTTACACATTCTTACTTCTTGAACTCTGAGGACTTTTTATTTTTATTTGAAAGAGTAAGGGAGAAAAGGCTGTTTTTCAAAAGTAAAGTAGGATTTATCTTAAAGCAAAGTAATTTTAAAATAGGTAGTGCATTGTTTGAAGTTAAAATAATTATCCTGAGCATCTAAAATTGCAAATGTTAGATATTTCTAATGACTGAGACTATGCTTTATAATATTTATTTTAAAAAGTAAATTTTTGGATGACTCCACACTGCCAATATTCGACATTTGCCCTTGCCCTTCCACAGTCCACCTTTCTGGTCTAGTCCCTTGTTTCTTGACAACACTTGAACAGCCAGTCATCTTGTTGACCTCCATACTTTCCTACTTGTAAAGTAGTTCTTAAATTGCTGTGGAATGCCTTTACACAGGTGGAGATGATGTATCACATCTTTATGGAGGCAGATCAAACACCACTTCTGCCAGTGTAAATATTCCCTTTTATGGCAATGTCCTTTGTGCAACGCCAGATGATGGACATACCAACAATGCTCATGGAAGTTTGGCCTGTTTTCAATGGCTTCTCTGAAGACTATGTTACCTAAATTTATATACATTATTAGAAGACCACATATGTAGCTTTGTAAGCTACAAATGGTTTTATTTTAATTTTTTTTCTGCTTACCAATTGCAAGAACACTGCAGGAAGACAGAGTAGGGCATGAAAGATGAGGAAGGAAAAGATGTTTGCTGTGATCCAGCTGACAGTTGTGCAATTAAACTGCCAGGAAAAAAAATACATGCTTTACTTGTCTCAAGAATGGCTTCAAGCCAAGCACATTTTGTACTGCACATTCAAGGAAGTAATTAGCATATCTGGCATTGTAATAGCTTAGGTGATGGGCAACAAGATATTAGTCACTGGAAATAGCTGTGGTATGGGACTAAAGTACATTACACAGATGGTTGGTTGACACCATTTATCTGAGAAGAAATAACATATAAATGCATCTAAATAAATGAGAATGAAAAAATACATTTCTCCATTTATTTTGAAAACAGGATCAAATTATTGAAATATTTTTTTCATCCTTGCTTCACACTGTCTTGTGTACTTTTTTAGAATAAATGGGCTGAGGACAGTGGGTAATAATAGATCTCCTAGCCTGTGCATTAGCCCATCCTCTCTAGAAGCAGCAGAGATTGGGATTACTGTATCTGCATCCATGCTTTGCAGTGATGATATAGACAAATCCAGTAATATGTCATACTACTTTTATGTAGGACCCCATGTTCCTCAGAGTAATTAAATGAAACAATTAATCTGAGTCAATTAATCATGAAAAGCTGGGTGTAATTCAATACATGGTGCAGAGTAATGGAAGGAAGGAAAGGAAATTCTTGCAAGGAACCACACTGAGGTCCAAAATCTCAGTGGCAATCAGAAGGCAAGTTAGCCTCTCTATTCATACAGGACAGCCTGAGATAAAGGACAACCACATTAGATTTGTGATAGAAACAAAACAGAACACAACAAAAGGAAATTCTTGCCTGGGGTCCTGGTTTCTTTCCAAGTATTGTTTTCCTAAAATTTTCACTCAGGATAATTATTTGAATCTTCAAAAAGTTTATGTGCCCCTGCATACTCAAGAATAGCACATGCTTAGCTACTACAGTGTGAATGGCAGATTTGATAGGTAGAACACAAAAGGTATCAGCTCAGTTGTGACAGCAAGTTCAGAATTAAATTGTTCATCAACACTTACTGGATGGGTCTCTGTAAAAGGAATATCACGACTGGATAGTAGACCCATGTACATTGAGTCTAATATAAAATAATGTTGGTATAGAAGCCTTCACATTGGTCTGTGGCTGTAAAACACACCTATCAAGTTGTACAAGAAGCTAATCTTAGATAAAATTCACCATGGATGAGTAATAGAAGAGACTGATCAAACATCTCTACATCCAGGAATGCAGATTAATTTTTTTTCAGATAGAAAAAAAAAACAAACCAACAAACAAAAGCAACCACCCCAACAAACAACAAAATTAAAACATCTGATTTTAGGCACACAGTGAAATGTCAACAGTGATGATCAAGATTATTACTGCAGGCAGTTATCAAAGGCTAATTTTAGAGTATGGCTAAAGCAGCATATTATCTACATCTGTTATTGATTATATGAAGAACTCTGAGTATATATGGAGGTCTGAAGAAGACATCCAAGGGGCATATATTTACTTTTCCTAAGTCAGAAAAAGCATCAGATCATCTTAGCTGTTTGTCAGAAATCTCATTTTCATGTTATTGACCAAATCAGACTAGATAAATGAACTTCAGTAGTCTTAGGCAGCGTTCTTGGATTAGTTATCTATTGGGAATCTCTCTCTGTATCATAACTAGTACTTTCTGGCACAAATGATAGTGTCTTTTGTAGAGAAACAGAGACATAGAACTGAAGACTTGCAGATGGAATTACAGTTTATATGTGAGGAGGAACCATGGGAGAAATTTAAACCTCTTCAGGGGAAAAATCCTCTTCAGAAAGGATTTATTTCCTTTTTATTTCTCAAGAACTTATCTCCTCCTGCTGTTTTTATTTTGATTCTTTTGGGGCTCTCTGCTATAGTTGATGCTTTACAAATTGGCAGTAGAAATACTGCATGCTTCCAAATTTTCACAACTGCAAATGTTCTAATTGTTCATTCAAGAATTAATCCTGCATCTGGAATGTAATTATACTCCTATTCCAAGCCCAGGTAGCTGCTGTGAACTGAACTTCAGCTTTTCATTATCAACATGTACAAAAGTAAGATTCTGACTTGCACTGCATATTAGGGTGTGTTTAACTAAACATACTCCTTATGTCCAATATGTCTCCTGGAACAACAAGACAGGACTGAAAGATGAGAGGTGCACTCCTGAAATAATTTGATTTGGGTGCTGTCACCCAAATTATTTGTGGTCTGTTCACATTCAAGCTGATTGCCCGACTTCTTTTTCCCAGACCTCCCTGGCACATTAGCTCTAGGATGACACAAAATCCTTTCTACTATAGTCAGAGATGAGTAGGCATTTTGTAAATATACAAATATATTTATACATATACAAATATATATCTAAATCTACCCTGCTATAATTTAAAACCATTGCTTCTTGTCCCGTCAACATATGCCCTTATAAAGTCCCTCCCCAGCTTTCCTACTGACCCTGTTCAGGTACTGGAAGGCCACAGTAAGGTCTCCCTTGAAGCTTTCTCTTCAGGCTGAATAGACCCAACTCCTCCAGCTTATCCTCACAAGAGAGGTGCTCCAGCCCTCTGGTCCTCTTTGTGTCCCTCCTCTGGACTGCCTCCAACAGATCCATGTCCTTCCTGTGTTGGGGGCTCCAGAGCTGGACACAGTGCTCCAGGTGGGGTCTCACAAGAGCAGAGGTGCAAACTGCAATACAAGAGAGAAGCATGATGCCACATTGCCAAAGTATATGTTACCCTTGGCTAGTATTAAGTAGTGTTGGTTTAAGGTATTTGGGGTTGTTCTGGGGATTCGGGGGGGGTTGTTTCTTTTTTTTTGGTTTCTTGGTTGAGCTGCCAAAACGATCATTTTATAATTTGTAATCTATATTATTTCCATATATAGTTGTGGTGAAACTTAGCAGGTGAAATTTGTTACTGTTGAGCTGGTGGAGGCATCACCACGTATACTAGCTGACAGTTCCATACTATGCATTGTCCACATGAGCTCATTTTTAAGCTAAATATATATTCAATCTTTTTGCAGAAAACTTCTACAGTGAAAATTTTAGTAAAAAAGTGTAAGAGGAAAAGCTGTAAGAAAAAGTATTCAAAATGTGTTTTATGACTCAAGTATGCTTGTAAGTTAGTGTAAGTCAAGCTTAGTTGACAACAGTGTCAGCACAAGTAGATGAGGTTTATTTAGTGCCTGAGAATCAGGGAATAGACTAGTCATAAGATTATAAGTTATTCACTGTGAACACTGCAAAGGTGTCAAGAACATTCGAGACAAACAGGTGAGAGCATCACTGGTGGTGGCAGCCAAGTGTAAGAATGAGTCAGACGAATGAGGTATTCCCTATCCTGTCCTGTAACACTTGATGCTTGGAGTTGCTGTGGAAGAGTCTAGTGGAAAAGAAGAAAAGCCGTATCTGTAATAGTCGAGTCCACAATTTTCATGTCCAGTCTTCTGAGATTTACTGTGTGGGTAAAGCTTCAGAATCATTTTAATGGGAACAAACAGTTTATTCTAAGCATATATGGGTGAAATGAAGAAAATAGGTTATTTTTTAATAAGAAATAGTTTGCCATGTTAAATGAGACAGAAAACAAAAAAAAAAGGAGCTTGAGAGAGCTTGTTCAGTTATGGCATTTGTTTGGATTCAACAAAGTAAACAATCTTTTAAACAGCAAGAGGTCACAAAGAACATGGGATATAGGTATCACACATTTAGAAATCAACATATAATGCTCAACATTACCAGAGTGTGAGCATAAGTAAAAGAAAACTCAGTCACTAATTACAGTGATGGTTTGATTTTACACAAATATTCTCAGAAAATGAAGGAATTATTTCTTCATCCTAATTGCAGCATGACAAAAGTTACCTTCATCTACATATGCCTGTTCAGGTGACTGTGGTGCATGACAAAATGTGCAGGATAGAGTCTTGTCTTTCAATGTTCTGAAGGTGTGGATACAAGGAAAGATGGAGCAAATGTATAGGGAATATTCTCCTTTTTTTTTTTGTAACAAAAGGAGAAGGTGCTACATTTATATTGGTTAAACAAGTGCTAAGCAGGTTAAGGAATATGAAGTTGAGGCACCTGAGGGGCCAGCTGTAGAGTTCCTAAAAAAACTGAGATATCTGTCATCTCCCAGTTCAAAAGAACTATGTGTGTGTTTTTGGTTTCTACCTTGTACAGACAAAAGACCTATACCAAGGTTAAAATAAAGGTTGTACTAATCTTCATAGATAATAATGAAATCTATCAGTTTGAAACCCCTTTACAGATTGTATACAGGAGCCAGTGCTGTGTGCCAGTGCACCAGTGCTCCTCAGAAAAAAGAACAATGTCGGCTTGGCCTCGCTCATCACAGAGGGCTGTGGGGATTGTTTCAGAAATGGGATTGTTTCAGAAACAATCAGGACTATGACTGTAATGAATCCATCTGCATATTCAGATACTCTAGTTTGGATGCAGGGAACAAGAAAACTTTTCCAGGGGAAAATATATCTTTTTTTTTTTTTTATGTAGAACAATATATATTTTTGTATATCTCATTTATTTCTCTGGAAAGCATAGTTATACTTGAATCAACATTTTTGTAATTTGAATGTATGTTCCACAATAGGAAAATTCATTTGTTTATTAAATCTAAGTAACACAAAGTGACACTAAACACTCAAAGTAATGTCTGACTACTGTCACAGGGCACTGCTACTGAAGATGGATGATAAACTTCATTGACTTTTTCTGTTTCCTAGGGAAACTGATGAAGGAGATGTGTCTGTGTTCCTCTATTCTTGCCTTAGGGCATTTTGATTAATATTGACATCATCAAGCTCTGTGCCAGTGGACCAAAAGAATAGCATATTCTGGTGACTAATACAATACTGACAGCAGCAGGCAGCCTGATTTCAACATAGAAAAATATTTCTAGTGGATTTCTTCTGAGCCTAAGACTGAAGCCAGCACTTAGCAAGAGTCATAACTAGATAATCAGCTGTAACTCTGAAAGTTTTTGAAGATATGAAAAAATATATTTTTACTCTTTACTATTTCACCTTGCACAATCAGTTTGAAAGATAGCTCTAATTTTTAATTCAACATATTTTGACATAACAGTTATTTTGACATATCTGCAAATCTGTAGTGTTGAGCACACAAAGTTGAATGAACAAAATCAAGCATGCCAGCTGTGGTACACTTATAGAATCAAAACTGCATGGCTTTCACTAGAATTTAGTATGTTCCCTTTCCTTCTCTTCTTTTCCCTTCCCCTTTTTTTTTCTGACTCCTTTTGATTTTAGTTAGGTGGGCAAGGCAAAATCATCCTTGCAACTGAAAATGATGGTGGGAAACAAGAAGTTTCTGGGCTAGGCTGGGGAGACTCTGCTTTTGTGTGGAACAGAGGAGTCAGGTGTAACCAGTTGCTTTGAGGACAGGACATGGTCTTGCTTACACAGTGGAGAAAGATAGACCATCATTCCACTCTATCTCTGCAATTGCTTTTTGTCAGGGCTGCAGTCATTCAAACAAAAAAAGGGATTTCATATCATGTTCTTCCTCTTTATGCAGGCACAGAGGTAAAGAAGATAGGAAAAGGGCTAGGATTTGGCTTTTTATCAAAGTACCATTTCAAATGGAAAATACCCAGGTTAAGGAAAAGAATAATTTATTATGAGGAGGGTTGTCACATGTGCCTTCCTGCCTGAAGCAAAAAGAGAAGCCATGAAGACAGGGAAATGTCAGAGATTACATTTATGTCCCCCAGGCTGATCCTGAATCCTCTAAATTCTGCCCTGGGGAGACAACAGAGGCTCAGACCAATCACCTAAATATCAACCATGAAGGGTGAAAGAAAGGAGACAACTGAATTATGCTTTTGGTTGACATGTCTGAAAGGGAACAATACAATAGTTCCTTCCAGTATATCCCACAGTTTGCTGTGGTAGGGTCTCTAGATGAAATAAAATAGAAGTTTACATTTGTTGGTAAACACAAAAGAATCTAAATGGGAGCTTCCTAGCCACATGTACTGTTCCTGAGGTAAAAGAAAAAAAAAAAGTAACACTTTAAAAGAATATAATTTAATAATATGCTTACACGGTCATTCATACAACATGCACTTTTAAAACATCACTTACAGATCTTCAGTTAAATTTCTGAAACGTATGCTTGATATAATTTTGAGTATGCAGCTTCATAATATAACTACCCAAATTCAACTAGAACTCAATGTAAATATTTAAATTAAATTATTACTAACAGGCAAGCATACAGATAAATATTACCAGACAAGAATTCCAAAATACACATAATTCACTGCACTTGGAAGACAATCAGAGTTTATATGAGCTTGTGAGTTCTTTCTGCAATAAAAAGGATACCCAAATTAGCTTGTATTGCCATATTGTAGGTATGTTATCACAATCAGCTAGCTAAGACCCCATGTAGCACCATGGATGGGCAGCATCAGACAGCTTTCCCCCTCTCATTTGAAAGAATTAGAAACCAGGCTCTACTGCTATTCAGATAAGTGAACCTATCTGACTAGCATTTGGTTTTCTGCTAGAGATATTTGTGTAAAGACACTTCAAAATCAGTCCAAAGGAACTAATGGGAGTCAGCTGAAAGCAACAAAACATTGTGTAGTTTGACAATACATTTTGTTTACTTTTTCTTATCTATCCTGGATTTCATCTTCTGTCTCATCCCAAAGGCTGCTTCTATGAAACATTCTAAATGGTGGGTGAATTTATGGTTATGCTGATCTCATTAAAGAGCATTTGTGTCACAGCTAGAGCATGTAAAACAGTTTCTGCTGCCAATAAGTATGTTTGTGTGACAATGAGGATGATTGCCTCTCTTATTGCAGTGGATGGTCCTTTTGAATATATAAGTGTTTTCGTGGAGCTCGTGAAGGAAAGGAGGGAATATTTTTCATGATGCTTTGCCACTGTTGTATACTTGTTTGACAGGTTCAATTCTCAGCCTTTTACCTCAGTGGATTGTTTTTATCATGCTTCTGGTTTTAGATCAACCATTTAGCTATGAAGTTTTAGGCATAAAGAACAGACATATATTTCCTAGAACATCTACATCCACATTTTAGCCAGAAGCCACAACTCCAAACCAAAGTTTTTCTATAACTTCCTCCTGTGAAACATTTTTTCTTCTGATTGTATGCACAAGAAATACTAAACTGCCAATTCCCTGTACTAGTGAGATTTTTGGGAAAGCCACTCAGGAACGTGTCCACGTAGGTTTGAAAGTCTTTAGAGAAGAAGAGTCCATAACCTCTGTGGGCAGCCTGTTCCAGTGTTCTGTCACCCTCAAAATATCTTTATTAATACTAAATAAATAAA
>JAOYMX010084774.1:0-14497 GCA_025802355.1 Corythornis madagascariensis | reverse complement strand
CGCCGCCCGCGGCCGCCCCCCGCCGTCCCCCGGCCATGCCCGCGCCCCGGCGGCGGCTCTGAGCGCTGCCGGGCGATGGAGGCGGCGGCGCTGGCAAGGGAGGGCGGCGGGCAGGGAGCCCCCCCCCACGAGCCCATCAGCTTCGGCATCGACCAGATCCTCGGCGGCCCCGAGCCCCCGGCCCCGGCCCGAGCGGCGGGGGAAGCCGACTACGGGCTCTACGGCGGCGGCTACGGCCCCGCCTGCTCGCTCGGTTCCTACAACCTCAATATGAGCATGAACGTGAGCGTCAACGTGACCCCCGCGCCCGCCGCGCCTCCCGCCGGGGTCATCCGCGTCCCGGCGCACCGGCCCGCGCCCGCCGCGCCCCCCGCCGCGCCGCCGCCGGTGCCCGGGCTCTCGGGGCTCACCTTCCCCTGGATGGAGACGACGCGTCGCATCGCCAAGGACCGGCTTTCAGGTGAGCGCGGCGGGCTACCGACGGCTACCGACGGCTACCAGCGGCTCCGGGGACTCCGACGGCTCCCGTCGCCGCGGAGCGGCGGGGCTGGGGCTGGCGCGGAGTGGCTGGGATTGGCGGGGGCCGATCGCTCCACCGCTTAACACAGCGCGGGGTCCTCGCCGGCCCCGCTCCGTCCCACCCCGCCCCGCCGAGTCCGTGTCCGGGCTCTCACAGCCGTGGGAAGCAGCTGCCGTCGGGGCCCGCGGGGAGCGTCTCGGGGGTCGCACAGGCACCGGCGGCTCCACCACGGTCCTGCTCCGGTTCCCGGCGGCTCCACCCGGTCCTGCTCCGGTTCCCGGCGGCTCCGGGCAGTGCCTGGTGGGGTTGTGCCTGAACTGGCACCGAGCTCCTCTCTGTGTTCAGCCCCTTGCCCGGGCTCCTGTGCACTGGGCACCGACTCCATCCCACCCACAACAGGGAGCTACTGGTGGCTGTGGTGTGGGGGCTCTGTCGGGAGTGGGGTGCAGGGTGGGCACAGTGGCTCTGTTGGGAGTGGGATGCAGGGACCTGCCATGGGGCTGCCAGGCAAACCCTTGCTGGGTGCAGGGAGGAAGTGCCCTTGTCCTGTGTGTCCCTGGGGATGGGGAAAGTTGACAGTTGGTGTGGGGTGCACACGGTACCTGGCAATGTGGGGTGCCTGCGGTGCCTGGCTGTGGGGCAGCAGGGAACGGGACTCAGAGACCCGTGTGTGTGGGGCTGGGCGCAGGCACACGGTGCTGGCGAGGCGGGAGAGGCTGGGCAGGGTGTGCTGGGAGGACGGATGGCGATGGAGGCGTTGGGGAGGAGATGTGGGGTCCTGGTGCTGCCAGTGGGGCTGGGGGCTGAGTGCCCACGGTGGGGGCTGGAGCACCCAGTGCTGGGGAGAGGTCGCCGCATTGCAGAGGAGCAGGTGTGGGGTGCTGCAGTTGGGGTGCTGGGTGCGGGGGGCTGCGTGCTGGGCACACGCGGGAGCTCTGGCCTGGCTCGGCTCAGCTCCTTCCCAAGATGGCGGCGCTGCCACGTCCTCAGTGTGCGGCTCCATGTGGGGTCGAGGCCGGGGGCCGCACGGAGCTGGGGGCCAAACGCTGGCTGCTGGAGCCATGAGGGGTGGGGGGCCCAAGGGCTGTGGGGGCCCAGTCTAGGCACCAGCAGAGCTGGGTTCTCCTCCCAGCCCACCCCGCCATGCCGGCGGTGACGAAGCACCGTCCCTGCGCAGGGGCGGCAGGTGACGTCCCTGTCTCCTGCCTGGCGCCAGTGGTGGGTGGACAGGGTGGCCCCTCCCCGGCACGGGGTCTCCCAGCCATGGCCATCACTCAGCACCGCTGGCCTTGGGGTGCTCTGCAGGCCGTCAGAATCTGTTCCCGGCGAGGGGCGGGGGGCACGAGGGCCTCTGTCCCCCCTTGCCCGCGCGGCTCCACCTGCATCAACGCGTCCGTGTCCGCCGGCGGGCAGCCTGGCCCCCTTCCCGCCACAGGGAGGGAGGGTCTGCTGGGCCCCAGCCAGGTTCTCCCTGGGGCTGCTGTGGGGTCTGCCCCACGGATCTGGCCATGCTCAACCTTGCCTGCGAGGCGCTGGTGGTGGTGATGGCCAAGAGCCATGGTCACCACTGCAGAGCAGGAGGGAGTGGGAGCTGAGTGCTGAGCTCCTCACGAGCTCTCAGCTTCCTCCGTGTCCCTTCACAGCCTTGACGCTCCCCATGGCTCTGGCTGCATCAGAGGCTGGGACGTGGCATGTCAGCCTCGCTGACTGTGGCTCACACCCCGGCCGTGCCAGTGTAATGGTTTGGGTTGGAAAGGGCCTCTAAAGGTCAAAGGCCAGCCCCTTCCCTGTCCCCATCCCTGGGATGCTGCTGGAGTGTGGAGGGAGACGTCAGCCCCCTGCTGATGGCTCCCCTGGGAGAGGCTCCTCTGGGGCTCTGGCAGGGCTTGGCACACAGAGGAGGGTGGGTTGGTGCTGCCGGGAGCCTCACTGGCCCCATACCAGACCTGGCACTGCACATTCCTGGCTCCCCCATCACCCCTGGTCCCACCCACGGGGCTGGGGGAGCGATGGAGTCGTGGCTGTGGAGTGGGCATCAGCCCTCATGCCACATCTGGAGCATCCCCAGGCTGGGGGAGTGGGCCGGGACAACTCGGAATCTCCTCCTCCCCTTCTGTCTGCCAGGCAGCGCTGGTGGCCCCACCCGTTCTCCCATCACAACGGCCCCCAGAATCCAAACACTCTCCCCATGGGCTGCACCTGCTCCTCCTGCCCGGGCTGGGCACTGTGCCCACGGCTTCCCCGAGCAGCCCCTCACCTTGGCTCTGCCCGCAGCTGCGCTGTCGCCCTTCGCGGCCACCCGTCGGATCGGGCACCCCTACCAGAACCGCACGCCGCCCAAGAGGAAGAAGCCGCGCACGTCCTTCAGCCGGGTGCAGATCTGCGAGCTGGAGAAGCGCTTCCACCGGCAGAAGTATCTGGCCTCGGCCGAACGGGCCACCCTGGCCAAGGCCCTCAAGATGACAGATGCCCAGGTGAAGACCTGGTTCCAGAACCGCCGCACCAAGTGGAGGTAACGGGCACAGCTCTGGGGCAGCCACTGGCCCCCTGCATCTCCCACCCCCTGCAACCCTCCGGCAGACACCTCCCCCCTCCCCCCAGCTGCTGTGCCCCCCGGGAGAGGCTGGGCTGGGGAGCAATGGGGTGCCCGTCACTGTGGCATCCCCTGGCATGGCTGGATCAGGTGTGGTGGTGCCAAGGGAGGGATGAGCCACAAGGCAGGGCCTGTGGGGCAGTGCCACATGGGCACACACTGGTGCTGAAGCAGGACAGGGTTGCGGGATGCTGCCAGAGTGGTGCCAGGAGAGGGATGGGGCCGTCAGGTGGGGGCTGCCAGGAGCAGGAGGGGGCTGCGGGGCACTGACACTCGGCGGTGCCGGCAGTGGGTTGGGCTGCCAGCGGGCACAGACGGCGGGTTGGCGCTGACGGGCCGTGTGTGCCGCAGGCGGCAGACGGCGGAGGAGCGCGAGGCTGAGCGCCAGCAGGCCAACCGCCTGATGCTGCACCTGCAGCAAGAGGCCTTCCAGAAGAGCCTGAGCCAGCCACTGCCCCAGGACCCGCTCTGCATGCACAACTCCTCCCTCTATGCCCTGCAGAACCTCCAGCCCTGGGCCGAGGACAACAAGGTCACCTCTGTCTCGGGGGTGGCCTCCGTGGTGTGAGGTGCCTGGTGAGCCGCGGACATGGCGGGAGGTGGTGGTGGGAGCCCGGTGGGGTCTGAGCCCCGGCACCGCCTGCCTGCAGCAGCGAGGGGGGCTGCTGCTTCCCAGGAGTTCCCTCCCTGCTTTGGGACACCCACTCGGGCCCTCCTCGGCCACCCCACAGCTCCAGGGAGCTGGATGTGCCTCTGCAGATGGACTGACGTCCACCTGGACCCCTGGGCAGCCCCTTGCCTGGACCCCCCAGGGAGCTGAGGGCTGGGCTTCCGCACCCTGCAGACCTCTGCAAGCCCAGCCCCCCCTCCTCAGAGTCCCCTGCTCATAGTGGGGGTCCCCGCTCAGGACAAGCTGACCACCCATTAGCAGGTCTCCTGGTCGGGCCAGGCCCTGTTCCCCCTGGGGCAGTCACAGCCAGGGTGGTCTGAGTGGGGCACAGGGTGGAGTACTCTCCATTCCCAGGGCTGGGAGCCCCCCCAGGCCTTGCCAGTGGCTGCAGTGGGGTCTGCACCACCCACACGCACCTGCCTTATCCTGCTCGGAGTTTGCCAGCTCCATCCCCGGGCTGGTTGAGGAACCTGCTGCTGCACCCCCCCAGCATGGGGCAGACTGGTGGACGGGGCTCCCCTGCCCCCTGGGGCCAGGCTCCCTGGAGCTCCAGGCCCCCACACCCGACAGTTTGCTGGCACCCTGTGGCCTGGACCTAGACACGTTCCTGCAGCACCCTCCAACAGACTTGGGTTGCTTCCACATGCCAAAGGATGGCACCAGCCCCCCCTCCTCAAGTGGAACTGAGTCCCCCAGTCTCTGCCCCCCAGGAACCCCTTTGTCTCCCCTTTGGGTCTGGACCATGGTGTGTGACCCACAGCAAACCTGCGGGGAGGCAGAGGGGTTCAGGGTGGGGGCTGAACCCCCCCCCACCGAATGTCTGTTCCTCAGTTTCCCCGTGAGTGTCCCCTGCCTCCCTCGGCCCCTCAACCCCCCAGTTCTGCCAGTGCGGGTGACCGGGACCCCTCCCCTGGCCCAGCTCCATCCGGGATCGCCGGGTGATGATTTGGGGGGTGCGGGAGCAGCAGTAGTCACGACCCTGACCCTGAACTTGACCTTGCCCCCCAGCCCCCGCCGCTGTCCGCGGTGCTGAGCCTGCGGGCGGGGTCTGGCTCCTGCCCCCACTCCCCATCCCCTCCCCGCCCCTTGGCTACCGGAGGAGGCGGGCGGCCGGTGCCCGTTCCCTGGCGGCGGGATTGGCTGCGGCTCCGTGACGCGGGCCCCGCTTTACCGGGGTGGGAGGGGGAGGGAGGGCGGAACCGCTGCGGCGGAGCCGCCGGGATGAGCGCGGCCGAGAGCCGGCCCCGGTGCCGCTGGGGCGGGGAGGCAGTGCTGCGGGCCCGGGCCGAGGCTGCCGGTTACCGGAGGCTGCTGCGCGCCCGCGCCGCCGAGGTGGAAGCGCTGCGCGGGGCCGTGGGCGCGTTGCACCGGCAGCTGGAGGGGCTGCGGGACCGGCGGAGCGGCGAGCTCGCCAAGTACCAGGTGCGGGGCTCCGGGGGCGTTGTGAGGGGGCGCGGGGCCGAGCTGCGGGGGAGGGATGGGGATGTTGGGGCGTGGGGGAGGTGAGGGAGTCGCGACTCCAGAGACCGTCCCGGGGCCTGGGCGGCCGGAGGGCTGGGGAGGGGGCACCGCGAGGGTGCTGGGAAAGAAGGAGGTCAGGATGGAGCTGGGGAGAGGGCACCGCGGTGGTGCTGGGAAAGAAGGGGGTCAGGATGGGGCTGGGGAAGGAGAACAGGGGCCCGGGGAGGGGCGAGGCGATCGCTGCGACTGGGGAGGAACGACGGCAATCGGGGCAGGGGCGGTGCCAGAGGAAGGGTCTCAGAGTGGTCCGGAGGTGGTCACGGTTCGTGCAGAGGGTGCGAATGGAGCTGGGGAGGGGCGATGGCCCGGGAATGGGGATGGAAGTGGGACGTGCGGGTTACAACTGGGGCGAGTGACGGAGTTCGGGATGGGTCCGGGGAGAGCAGGAGGAACGGGGTGGGGCTGGGGGGGTGATCCATGCGGGGCGGGCGTCCCGGGCTCGGCTGACGGCCCGGCGGCAGGAGCGGGTGGCGGAGCTGGAGCGGGAGATCGGCGAGGCGGAGGCGGAGATGGCCCGGTGCCTGCGGGAGTACCCGGCGCTGCTGCGACTGCGGATGGCGCTGGAGGCGGAGATCGCCGCGTATCGGTACGCGGGGGGTGCGGGGCGGGGGGTGTGGAACGGGCGGGCGCGAGGTTCAGCCCGGGCCTGTCTCTTGCAGGGAGATGCTGGAGGTCGAAGAGCTGCGCCTGGGCTGCCTGGTCCCGCCGTGATGGGACACCAGGCCCCGGACTGCTGCGCCTCGGAATCCCCTGAACCCCCCTCTCGCCCCCCGACACTCGGACCGTGGGACTCCCGGATCCTCTGACCCCTCCGGATTCCTGGAGCTCTTGTCCCCTTGTGCCATGGGCCCCTCGGACTCCTGGGGCCCCCGGTTGCACGGGCTCTCCAGTCCCCCGCCCCGGGAGCCCTGGCCCCCCAGGAGGGCAGCACCCACGGGCTGCCCACTCTCACCAGCCTCTCCGGAGCAGCAGCGGGGCGGGGGGGCCCGGCCCTTGCCAAGCACCTCAATAAAGCCCCGTGGCATTACCCGGAGCCAGCCTGTCTCGGTGGGAGTGAGGGGGGGTGGGCAGCGATCCCCAGCCAGACCCTGCACCGTGGGCACCCCCCTGTGCTTCAGGGTCTGCAGTTCTGGGGGGACCTGGGTGCTAGGGATGTGTCCCACAGGGGATGAGCACCCCCGGTGCTGATGGGTGGTCCCTGATCCCCCACACTGTGTCTTTCTTCTGTCTGGGGACCAGTAAGGACCCTGCACCCCAGGATGTGGAAATGGGATTCTTCTCCCTCCCAGGGCTTGCCCCCTTGCCGTGGGGCAGCATGTTCCTGGTGCAGTCCATGGGGCTGGAGGCACTGCCTCATCACAGCACCCCGAACAAGACAGATCTGGGGGTGTTGATGAAGAACAGAGGGACTCAGGGCAGGGCTGTGGGGACCCCCTACCTGAGCCAGGGCTGGGTACAGCCCCTGAGCTGGAACATGTGTACCCGTGTATGTGTCACATGCCAAGTGAATGTCACACACAAGTCAAGTGAAGCCCAAGCCTGTGGTGCAGGTAAAAAGCTTTTTTCCACACCATGCAAGAGGTTGGGAAGGTCAGCGCTGGGAGGATTGGGGTGCTGTGGCTGCCACAACTGGAGGCTGTGAATGTCCCCAGAGGAGCATCATGATGGGGTCTGGGAGTGTCCAGGTGCAGGGTCAGTGCACTCAGTGCTGGCCCAGCTGGGCAGCACCAACATGCTGCCATGTGCTCCACGGGCTCCAGGCAGGGTTGTCGTAGGGGTCCCGGCAGCTGATGCGAACCCGCTGAGTGCCCATGTGCAGCTGCGCTGCCTCTGCACCCTCCACAAACATGTCCACCTGTGGCAGGGGCAGAGCAGAGAAGCAGGGAGTCAGAAAGTTGTTGTTTGCCTTGGGAGAAACCTTGAAGCTCATGGAGTCCATCCATCGCCCAGCACTGCCAGGGCACCACTGCCCCACGTCCCTCAGCACCACAGCTCCACGGGGAGCTTGGAAACCCCTCCAGGGGTCACGGGAACTCACCCTGGCAAGCTCTCTGTGCCCAGGCTGGGGCAGGGTGGGCACAAGGCAGGTGGGTATAGCAGAGCAAGCGTACGAGGCAGCACGTGCCAGGGCAGGCTGGGCACGGGTGTCCTGCCATTACCTGGGTGCCGTTGGGGAACTCATACAGCAGCCGGTAGAGCAGGGCAAAGTAGGACTTGGGGAGTGGCCAGGAGGCTGGGGGGGCCCAGGTCAGGTAGAGCTGGTCCCCCCGCTGTCTTACGGTCAGGTTCTGCGGTGGGTCCGGTCTCACTGTGGGCACAGAGGGGCTCAGCACCGGGCAGCATTGCCCAGGTGTGATGGTGAACCCTCAGCACCCTGAGGACACTCCCCCACCCCGCTGCTGCCAGTCTGAGCTCACCGATGTCACGGATGAAGAAGTGGCTGGAAATGTTGAGGTAGGAGGTGTCTGAGAGCCCCTCCAGCTGCAGCTGCAGCGGGCGCAGCTCCTCGGCGAAGGGGCAGAACGAGGGGTCCACGAAGCTGGCGCTGAACTGGCCGTGGTGGATGGATGCTGGCACCCACTCACCCCGGGAGCCATCGCTACCGGGGGAAGGAGGAGGCTGTGAGGGCTGGGCAGCCACAGGGCCAGGATGGGGGGGGTGTCCTGGGGGCACTCACCTGTGTGTGAGGCGTGCACGGAAGACAGTGGAGGGGGGTCCGTCCCAGGAGCAGTGGAAGGAGCCACGGTAGGACTCAGCCTGGCAGGAGATGTTTATCCTCTCCTCACCTGGCAGGGGCAAGGGGTGAGGGTTTGGGGGGCTGCGTGGGGTGGGAGCTGTGCCCTGCACCTGTACAGTTTGGGCGAGGCTACCCCCATGGCTGGGCTCCCCTGAACCCCCACAGCCCTGCCCAGTGCAGCCCTGTTGAACATCTGCAGGTGCACAAGCATCTCCTGGTCCCCAGCCTGCCCCCAACTCCCTGTGACCCCCCCCCCAGCCCCATCACATCTCATCCACTCCTTGCTCCCTCAGCCCGTGCCATCCACCCAGCCCCAGCCTCACGTACGGGTGCTGCTGACCACCACGTAGGTTGTGTCCAGCAGGATGCTGCCAGCCCAGCAGCTGTAGTTGCCTGTGGCCGGTAGGTCCAAGCCCAGGATGGTGAGAGTCCGACCCTCGGCCACGAGCTCAGCCATGGGCTCTGGCTCCCCATTTTGCGTCCAGGTCACCTGCTGCTCTGAGGTGTTGCATTTCACCACCATGTCCCCATCCAGTCTCCCCACCTCAACTGGAGATGAGAGGCAGAGACTGGGGTCAGAGATGCCCGTGCCACACCCCACAGCAGGGCTGGGCACCCCCCTTGTCCCAGCACACCACATCCATCCTCAAACCTGGTCCTGCACCCCACATCCATCTGTCCTGTCCCATGTCCATCCCTCTGCCACATCACCCCACATCCCTCCTCACCCACCCTCTGGTCCCCATCCCACCAGAAGAGCTGCCTCGACCAGGGCTCAGGCCGCCCGTGTCAGAGGGGTGCAGGTTGCAGGTGCTCTCTCCAGCTGCGCTGTGGGTCCTGCATCCCACCCGCTCCCCCCACAGGGGTTCTCCCCTTGCCCAGGTGGGGCAGGACTCACACTTTGGGGGGAAGGTGGTCAGGGTGTCTGCAGGAGCAAAGCTCAGCACCAGCATCACCAGCGCCAGCATCTGGGAGGGGAAGGAAGGGAAAGGGCAGCCCCATGCTGGGGAGGGGGCAGCTGTGCCCTGGCAGAAAGGGATGGAACCTCCCTGCCCCCCCCCCTCCACACACCCTGTGCCTACCTCACTGCTGCAGTCCACGCTGCTCTGGTGGGCTTTGCACGGGCCTGAGGCCGCTGGGTATATACAGAGCTAGGACCTCATGGGGCTGCCCCAAGGTGAAGTTAAACCACAGAAGATGACAGTTCTTAGAAGAGGAGAAAGCAGCACTGGGTGATGTCGAGACCAACACTCAGTCCCTGACTCACCGTGGGCACTTCCAAACCAGAGAGCACTGGGGACCTGCTGCCCTGCTCCAGCCGTGGGCATGGCCAGGGCACTGGGCACGAGTCCACTCTCGGGACCTGCTGGGCACCCAGGATGGTGCTGGAGCTGCTGGATGCTCCTGCAGAGTGGTCCTGAGTGTGAGGACTGGCTGAGGCCCTGCACATCAGTAGAGCCCCCACAGTCCCTGTCACCAGCATAGCCCCATGGAGCCCCCTGCCACTGGGCAAGCAGGGGCTGGAGGCGGCAAAGGGGCCACCTCTGTCTGACAGCACCGGTGCCAGGGGAGCAGAAAGAAGTAGACGAGGTGCTTGGCTCTGGCCAGCTGGGCTGTGAGGGGTTCCCTGGAGCAGAGCAGGCCCCTGCAGAGGCTGGACCCAGCCAGGCGTGGGTGGTCTCACTCCTCCCAGGGCCACACAGCTGCTCTGGCTGCTCGACCCATGGGATGCTGTGCTGGGGACATGGGGACAGAGGTGTCAGGGCCACCAGCACACCCCTCCGCACCAGCCCCATCCCAGCCCCACTGCATGGCCTCTGTGCCCACACTACTCCCTGGCACAGGGAGAGGGGCTAGGGCAGCCCCCCCTGCCAGGGGCAGGTGCCCCTGTCCAGGGAGGTGGAAGCTGTGCCCTGCTGCTCCCAGTCACGTATGTTCTGGGGTTCCTAGAAAGCGAAGGGGAAGTGGGGGCTCTGCGGGGGCTGGGGGAGGCCTGCCCCTCCCTCACCTTCTGTGAATGAAGGAGTCTGGGGGAGGAGGGGGGCAGGGCAGCGGAGCCTCCTGGACCCTTCCTGGGAACAGCAGAGCCCCCACGCGTGGGCTGCGGGCAGGGGAGGAGGGGAAAGGAGGGAGATGGGGCGGGAGTAGAGCATCCCGTGCCCAGGGGATCTGTCCTGGGGTAGAGGTTGCAGCAGGCACCGAGTTGGGACCCCCAATCCCCACCTCTCCCGGCGGCAGCTCGGCCCTTGAACGTGGAGCTAATGGAGAAGTGGGAGTTGCTGGAGAACTGGAGAGGACCCCGAGGAGCAGGAGCACCCCTGCCCACCCTGTCGCGGGGGAGCTGGTTGCACATCCCCCCCCGCCCCGGCCGCAGCTTCCCCTCCGCTTCTGCAGAAGGAGTGTGGGGAAGACCCGGCCAAAGGCCAGGGCTGCCCTGGGCACGTCGGCACCAGCGGCGCCAGCAGAGCCACGCCGGGGATGCCACCCTGCAGAAACCCCCTGGAGGGGGAGGCTCGGGTGGGGGGGGTGAAGAGCTGCTCCGGGGTGGTGGGTGGAGGCCCAGGGAGGGCAACCCCAGCAGTGAGACAGAGCCCACCCTCCCCTGAACCCGCCCAGGCTGCAATCACGGAGGCGAAGCCAGGAGCAAAGGTCACAAAACTTTATACAGGAGAGACGCACCAGTCCCCTCGGCTCCCACGCTGTGCCCTGGGGCAGGGCCAGCAGCTCCTGCTCCCCCGGGGAAAACGGGCGATGCAGCCCAGGAGGGAGGGTCCGCAGCGCATTCCAGCCCCGGGGCCATCACTGCCCCGACCCAGGCTCCGCGCCCCGGGGAGATGTCGGGGCTGGGCCCGCAGCACGGGGCTGTGGCAGTGCCAGGCTGTGCCCGCGGCTCTCCCGGGACCGGCTCAGCCGCCGCAGCCCCCGGGGCTCCCCCACGCGCGGGGGTCACAGCCAAGCCCGGGCAGCCCCCGGCGGTGGCTCCGGCAGCTCCGGCTCACTGCAGCACGCAGACTTCCCGCTCCTCATCCTCGCCCCCCGCCTCCTCTGCCCCCGGCTCCGGCTCCTCCGCTGTGTCCTCGGCAGCTGCCACCTTCTCCCGCAGCTCCATCAGCAGGTCCCGGCTCTCGCTGAGTGGCAGGTTGCTCAGGTAATACTGGGGTGCCAGCTCCACCAGCCTGGGGGGAGAGGGGGTTAAGGAGGGGCAGCTGGCCCCAGGGGTGTCCCTGGAGCAGCTCCTTCCTCCCCTGGGACAGCCCCCCAACCCACCCCACCTCATCCCCCAGAGCAGGGTAGAATCACACATGGGTTTGGGTGAGGAGGGATCTTTCAAGGTCACCTCATCCAACCCCCTGCAGGGAGCGGGGCCATCTGCACCCAGAACAGGGTGCTCAGAGCCCCCCCAACCTCCCCTGGGATGGTGTCAGGGATGGGGCAGCCACCACCTTTTTGGGCAGCCTAGGACAACCTCTGCCACCCTCAGCACCAACAATTTCTCCTTCTCCCTGGGCTAAATCTCTCTCTGACTTCAAACCATCACCCTAAGGACCCCAGAAGGTCTCGCTGGAGCTTCTCCGCTGCAGGCTGAAACCCCCCCAGGTCTCCCAATCTATCCCATTCCAGGGTTCCAGCCCTTCCAGAATTGCTGGGGCTCCTCTGGCCCTGCTCCAACAGCTCCCAGGCTCTGCTGTGCTGGGGACTCCAGAGCTGCCCCAGCCCTGCAGGGGAGGTCTCCCCAGAGCCCTGGGAGCAGAGGGGCAGGATCCCCCCTGGGTCCAGGCACCACACCCAGGACTCTGCCTGTCTGGAGCCGGGTGGGACACAGCCCCAGCAGGCCCTGTCCCCTCGGTGCTCACATTTGGGGCTGGATCTCGGAGACCACGCGGAGACAGTTGTCCTGGGAGATGGTGAACTCGTGGTAGAGCACCCAGGGGGGTGGGCGCCGGGGGGGCTGCCGCAGCAGATAGCAGCACCCGGGGGGCAGGTGGGCCACATGCTTGTGCGTCAGCATCACATAGTTCCCGGAGCCGTCGATGTCCCGGGCGACCTGTGGAGGGGAGCGGAGCGGGCGGGAAGCGGGGCCCCGTGGCACGACACCCCCCATGCTGTGACCGTGACCCCTCCCAGGCCGATCCCCGGCCCACCTTGAGGAAGTATCCAGAGATGAGGGCCCGCTGCACGTTGAGGAGGTTGTCGGGGGAGCCGAAGGCAGGTGGGGACACAGGCAGCTCGATGCGCCGCATCACCTCCAGCAGCTCGTCCCGCACCACACCGGCCAGGCGCAGCGCCTCGGCGCTCAGAGCGTGCGTGCGGCACCAGCCCTCGTCCCCGGGCTCTGCGGGGATGGCGGCGGGGTCGGCGCTGTGGGAACCCCCCCCGGGAGCCCAGGGGGCCCCTCACCCAGCGGGAGTAGGGATGGGAGGGCCTGGCTGGGGTCCTGGGGACACCACCCCGGGCACAGCTACTCCCACAGACCCACGATGCTGGAGCAGCCACCCCCTGGGGAGGGGCTCAGGGATGTGGGGGTCAGGCAGAACAGAAGGCTCCAGGGAGACCTTCCTGTGGCCTTTCAGGAGCTGAAAGGGCCTCTCAGAAAGATGGGGACAGTTTTTGTGAGGGGGTGTAGCAACAGGACAAGGGGCAGTGGCTTTCCCCAGAAAGAGAGGAGATTCAGGTTAGTGTGAGGGAAATTCTTCCAGGTGGGGATGGGCTGGTGCAAGTTGTCCACAGAAGCTGCAGATCATAGAACCATTCAGGTTGGAAGAGACCTTTTTAGGTTTGAGTCCAACCACCCCCAGCACTGCCAGGGCACCACTGACCCCCTGTCCCTCAGCCCCAAAGCTCCATGGGGTCTTGGAAACCCCTCCAGGGGTCACAGGGACTCCACCCCTGCCCTGGGCAGCCTGGGACAGCCCTGGAGGGGAAGAAATTGTTTCTCAGCTCCAACCTCAACCTCCCCTGGGGCAGCTGGAAATGTTGAAGGTCCCATCCCTGGACGTGTCCAGCTTAGATGGGGCCCTGAGCAACCTGATAGAAGAGGTGTCCCTGCCCCTGGTGAGCGGATTGGAACCAGACAATCTTTAAGGATCCTCCCAGCCCAAACCACTCCATGATTTCACAATAGGGACTTCTTGGGGAGCATAGACCCTGAGCTGGGACTCCGGTGATGTGGATGGGGTGACAAATGTGGCTGCAGGCGGGGCGCAGGTGACAACAAGAAGGAGCAGGGGACACGGGGGCAGCAGGGCACCTGGGGGTGCCAGCACTCACGCTGCTGGAAGGTGTTGAAGATGTTGATGAGGGTGAAGTGGTCTCCGTGGGGGTGCAGCAGGGCCTGCCGGCGCAGGGCCACGGCCTCCTCCAGGCGTGTGGACGGGCGCACGAAGCAGGGGGAAGCTGGGGGTGGCACGGGGAGGAGGGCGAGGGTCACCGCGTGCCCCCTGGCACCGCCCCATGCCCCCTGGCACCGTGCCGGCCGCGTACCAGTGAGCATGGCGGCCAGGCTGACCATCTCCTCCACGCAGTCGAACTCGCAGGAGGCGATGAGGGCCTTGGCCAGCTCGGGGTCCAGCGGGAACTCCGACATGATGATCCCCACCTCCGACAGGTTCCCGTCGTCATCCAGGGCGGCCAGGTAATCCAGGTCCTCCAGTGCTTGCATCAGCGACTCGGGGGCTGTGGCGAGACGCCGGGGCTGCCAGGACCTGCCCCCGCCGCCCACCCAGGACCCTCCGGAGTCATCCCGGGTCCCCCCGTGTCCCTACCTGGGCGGTCGAGGAAGTCGCACTGCCCCATGTCAGCGATGTCCAGGCGCTTCAGCAGCAGCACCAGGCGGCTGAGGCTAGTCTCGCTGACGTGGGGGGCGGGGGTGGGGGGCAGGCGCTGCTCGTAGAAGGTCTCTGAGTAGAGGCGGAGGCAGGTGCCTACCAGAGAGGGGACATCAGCCACCATGGTGCAGGGATGGAGCCCAGGGATGGCACAGCAAGTGCCCACAGGAGCCACCTGGGCCCCAGCAGGGTGGGACAGGAGCCCTGTGCTACTGGAGGGACATCTGGGGAGGGCTGGGCAGGGGGTCTCACCTGGGAGGCTGCCTGCAGCTCGCTGCATGCGTGACTCAGCCTGGCTCTTACTGATGGGCCGCAGCACCTGGGACTCGGCCCGGATACGGGGGTTGTAGACCTGGAAGGGAGGATGTGAGAGGAGACACTCCGAGACAAGTCCCTACAGCCACCCAGGGTCCCTCTGTCCCCACACTGCCACCCCCCGAAATCACGGATCATAGAATTGTTTGGGGAGACATTAGAGCTAATGCAGTCCAACCACCCCCAGCCTGGGCACCACTGACCCATGTCCCTCAGCATCAGGGTGACTTGAGGCCAGCTCCTCTTGTCCCATCAGCTGGGACAACAGATCCCAGCCCTGACCTCACTGCAGCCTCCTGCCAGGAGCTGCCAGAGC
>JAOYMX010084566.1:0-14509 GCA_025802355.1 Corythornis madagascariensis | reverse complement strand
GTCACCTGCAACCACTCAGAACCTGCTGGCATACAAATACCAGCTATTTAAGCAGCTCAAGGTATCCTGAATGTTTTCCAGCTAAACCCAGATATTAAACATTACAGACCACTGAGGGACACTGCTTGTCACTGATCACCATCCAGGCATTGAGCTGTTGAACACTGCTCTCTAGATGCAACCATCCAACCAATTCCTTGTCTACTAAACAGTCCATCAATCAAATCCACATCTTTTCAATTTAGAGAGGGTGTTGTGGGGGGACCATGGCAAAGACCTTACAGAAGTCCAGATACATGACATCTGTATCTCTTCCCTTGTGACTGACAATGAGAAATGGGGTTTGCAGTGCTCCCACCAATTGCAGAGGGTAGCTAAAGCAGTTAATATTTTAATTCTTACTATGTTTCTTCAGAATGTACTTTGGGTCCCTGAAACCTGGAAGAGAGGCTAAAATGGAGACATGTCAAATGACTTTCGAAGCACTCTCCAAATCAACAGGGAGTACCTGTCCTGAACCATTCACAGGGCTCTCTGGGAACTTAGTTTTCAAGTGTCACTTCATTTCCATGAAGTAATGATGAGTCTGATCCTGATACAGCTATTCCACACACAGGCTTATCAGTAGGAGTCCTCCTGAGAGCATACACTCGGCTCTTTTATATCAATGCACTTGTGTACAGAGCAGTGAATATATTTTTGCTGCACTGTTTTGTTTTGGGTTTTTTTTTCCTTCAGCATATGTACTTTGCAGTCATCTGGCATTTTCTCAACAGTCAATAACTGTCTTGCTAATTGTAAAGTAATTAATATAGTAGGAGAGTTAAAAGATGCCAATTGATCACCTAAAGCCCATCTCATGAAGATTAATATTCCCACAACCACAACACAGCCACCTATACCTCAGTCATGTTTGTTACAGGTGAGTATTTATATTATCCTGTCCTTGAGGACTAACTTCTTCATGCCCTGGAGGCTCTGGACTAAACTCTGAGGCTAATCCTAGTGAGATGGTACCAAATAAAGGGGTTTTCCATTGGCAGTAAATAATTTTTCTAGCAGACATTATTCAGGTACCTAGTGACTGCAGATCTGAATGGAGAGGCTTTGCTATTATATGGCAGTGAAAATACCAGCTTTGGCCCTGCTTGGACATTTGCACAGACAAACATCCCGATACTTGGAAAAACATGAAACTCCATTTGGAGTAGAGGCTCTGATTTACAAACCAACTACAGCATTTTTATCTTGATGCAGCAACACAGTCATGTAGAAAATATTTGTGTTTAAGTGCCATCAAAAATCTGTTGGTCACCTCTGTCCTTTAGTCAATAAATCCAGTTGTCACTCTGTGGAAAAGCAAATAACAGAGGCTGAAACATGTGCTGCTGGCTGGCAGTAGGAAAATGGTCTATCACGTTATCATCTGTGGAACGGCTACGCTTACATTATGAAGCTTTGCCAATTACAGCCATTATGCAAATGAATGCACACATTATTTCAAACACTCTGCTGCAGTGTTGATTAATTAAATTATCAGAGTGGAACAATTTTAGCTAAGATGATGCCAAGTTTCAGATCTCACAGCTCTATGCACAATCACAGAACATCAGAGCTCTGCACCAGGATCTCAGATGCTTTGAGAAAGAAGAAGGCCAGACCTCAACATTAGTCAAGAGATGGATGCTTTTGGCAGATTAGGAAACAAAGAAAAGGGTGGTGTCTTGGGGAGGGTCACCCTAAAGACCCAGCTGGGACTGCCAACACTCAAGCCATACCTAAAGCACAGAGCCATCCTCAAGGAGCTGATAGTCCCTAAATGTTTCACAGGTTGAGGAAGGTGTCCACGCTCAACAGGAATGTGCCCACCATCATAAAAGGTGGTTCACACAGCATCTCCTTAGAGATTTAGAAAAATAAATCTCCATCTCTGCAGTATCACACAAAGTACTTTTTCCCATTTAAGGAAACCTCAAATGCTACAGTTTAAATTTAATGAACTATGGTACCTCATAGGATAGCACCAAAGTGTTTTTATAAAATGGAATCTTAGATACGAAAGACCTTGCAAATCGGTTAAGAAATCTTGCGAGAGGGAAAAAGTTGCTGTGCTTTTTCCCTTGAGAGGCTTTTGGAGCAGGGCCTGGGAAAGGCAGCCCAGTGAGGGCTGCAGCGGGCAGAAGCACAGCACTGCTGCTGTGCCGTCCCTCCAGACCTCCAGGTGGCATCTCAGACTAGTTTATCTTCTGGAACTGAACTGCAAATACATCTAATAGCCGTACTTTTTTTGGCAGAAAAAATCTCTTCTCCCAGACATCCTCCCTCGCTCCCAAAAAGGCAGTCCTGTACAGTTCTATTTATAGCTCTCCTTTTCATTTCCACATTTGTCTTTTCTTTGAGAAGCTACTATAAAATTGTAGGTTTTCTTACATCAAACTGCTTCCTGGCATTTTAGATGGTTCTCAGAGCCCTCTCAATTTTGTCTGTGTCACATTACACCTCTAAATTACCAGCTTTTAAAAATGCTAATTGACTGGGCAATAATAATGATGACAAGCATGGCAACTACCTCTGCCTACTATTAACAATGTTCGGTATTTTCTGCTGTAAATCATACTGTTGAATAGTTTTAATTCTACCAAATGCAAACCATTTTGGCCCAAACTCTCCACAACAGCTGACTGTGTCAGGTGGAGGGTGCCACATTCAGCTCAAATGGTCTCATTACCTCTAGGAACAACATGAGGGTGTTTTTGCAGCATCAGCAGGACCCAGGTGAGCGCTTCCACAAACTACTCTTGGGTCCCCATATCTGAGAGTGAAGACCTGCTCTTTGTCCCTGATGGTGTCTCAAGGATGGTGTTCCTTCAGAAAATAATCTCCTTTTGGCCAGGTTGAAACATGTTTAATAGAGGCTTGTATGAGCACTGAAGATAAAATCTCTGCTGTTTCATGCTCCAAGATGTTACAGATCTGCAGGACTTCAGACTCCAATTTCTCTTCCTTTCCCAGCAACAAGATCATTCGTGTTTTTGTCTTGAGGCACAGACTTATGTTGGACTTCCCCACTGCTGGATCCTTTGGCATCCTTTGGCTGGGCACTTCATCCCCAGAGGGGACTGTCCAGGATGGGCAGTGGCCTGGGAATAACCATTGGTGCCCAAGGGAAAATATATGAAGAGAGGATGTGAGTGGTATCAGCAAGGACAGGGGCAGGGACTTGCCTTGGCAGGGAAACCTCAGAGATTTGAAGAGTGGGGTAAAGCAAAGAAGGGGGTCAAGAGAGAGGGAGTGTGGTGGTAGAAAAACTGGGAGCTAAGGGAGAAATGGGACCATGATGAAAACTGAAAGCCCTGACAGAAGGAAGGAGTAGGGCTGTTGAGGAGGCAGATGTGCTGAGCTGAGTCTGGGAGAGCAAAGAGCCTTGGTGGGAGGGAGAGGGCCCAGGGGGCAGGACATGACGTCCCATGGGGCAGGAGACTGCATGGATAGAGGATGACACTGGCGCTGAGGGTGGGTTGGAGACCCTGGTAGCATTTAACTCACTGAGATCTGTGAATGAACTAATGAATCCCTGTCCCTCTGCTGATGGGAATCCCAGTGCCCTGTCTTCACAGCACTCACCCTTGCAGACAGAAGTAACACTTCTCCCACCCAGGTATCACTTCGCTACTACTGTTGACATCTTCAAGTTGCAGCTAAGACTCTGAACCTCAAATAAATGTTACACAATGGAAGTTCTGTTTTTGTTTGTTTTTTTTTTCTTCCTTTAACAAGCAAACTGACTAAAAATGTATGTAGTACATAAAATCATCTGCTGCCTCAACAGAACAGGAATATTTCACACCCATGAATGTGAGATGAAGAAGCAGGCAACTAAAATTGCCCATGACTTCACTTCTGTTTGTGTGCAATATAATCTTTCATTAAATGATTGCATACTATTTTCTCAATGGGATGCCTGCCTCATTCAGTGCACAGGATATCTTGCTCTGGATGTGACTCAAGGCTGTAACACAAAAGAGATATGTGGCTGCCAAAGCCACCCCATCTTTTGCAGAGGTTGGAAGATCTCTAGCAAATGACCACAGTGAAACTCACTGAGTAGCACAGGTGTGAGGAAAGTGGCTTCTCTGACATCTCCAGCTGCAAAGCCTCATGCCACACTTTCCACAGAGTAAGACTCATCTCATGCACACTAGCTGTGTGGGAGTCAGTTGTCTGGTCTAAATTACTCATGCAGGCTCCCTGTCAGCATGCACAGACAGGCATTGAATAGTATTGATTGGAAATGATCAGTAATTAAGGGCTGGGCTCAGGCCTGGGCACTGAGGAATAAAAAAAAAAAAAAAAAAAAAGGTAAAATACTGAGCATCTGTTCACTGAGTAAATATGTGTATCCAGGACACTGATAGAGCTAGAGAAACTTATGAAAACAAATGTACAGTGAGGTAAATTAGGTCTGCAGGGCTAACCTCCAATCTGGTCCCATTTAGAGTGCTTGAATTCAGATGCTTAATGAAAGCTTCTGTTTGTCAAAGTATGATGCACTAAGGGTAAGTTTCAGGAGTCCAGTCCTGTGACTCTATCAGGTCCCTTGTGTGTTGGAGGTACAGTTTTGTGTGGGAATAGATAATCAGTGGCATTGAAGCATCTTGCCCAGCTAACCACTGCTTTTGCTTACTGGTGGAGCTCTGTTTCTCCACCTTTTTTGCTGGCAGAATGCAGAGACCTGGAAAGAGCTTCTGCACTCTACAAGCCAGAACCAGCTTCACCATACTACCATGTCTGAATCAGCAGCTCTAGAAGAACAAATCTCAGTTGAAACTTATACCCTTCTGCTGGATATACTGCAAGAGTCAAATTTCTGAGATGGCTAATTCTGTTTTCTCAGTCATAAGTATGGCAAGTATCCCTAGTCAGAGAAGCACTTAACCATGTGCATACATTGCACTGTTCAGTCAGAACTTATTCCTGGGGTCATTTCTATAGTATCACTTTCCAGAAAAGAAAAAAAACAAACCAAACCCCTTCCTTTGCTTTCCCTTTTGGCAAAGAAGATATATGTGCACAGCAAAATTGAAGTCAATGGGTGTTAAGCACATGCTTGAATGCTTCTTTGAATTGGAAGCTCAATTTCTAACATGGCAGTGATTTGTAGAAAGGATACATGGAAACGTGGAGGGGTCTATTTTAAAGGTCAAACTCACTGCTCTCATCTTATTTTGCAGCACTGCCACAGCTACAAATTGCTTGAAGGCTCCATGAAAATCACAGAAACATGGCACAATTAAGCCAGTTGTGACAGTAAGCCTGGATGCAACCACTCCACCAGAATATAACACTGTAGAATTAGTGCCAGCTACTATAAAAGAGTCAACACCACGTGACATGTTTTACTCAGGTTTGCATCTGGGAACAGTGCCAGGCAGTAAGGGGAACATGACTCACACACACATACATGCACACTCAACTTGTCTGTTTTGCTTAATGTACAGTCATATTTTCTTGAAGGGGGTGGCAAGGAAAGTATTTTGCTTTGGTGCTGCTGGGCAGACAGCACAACCCTCTCCAGCGTGAACCAACAGTGTTGGTGGGATGTGGGCAAGTCTCTGGCCCCAGCTCTGCTCCATCACAGTGCATCCCTATATTAGTCTAGTTTCTTACATCAGGATAAACTGGACAGAGCAATAGGTGGAAAAGAGTGTGTGGGGCACATGCAGCCTGATGGGGTATTCACCTGACAGTTAATCACTGCATCACAAAGTGGCAAGGACATCACCTGGAAAATTTCTCCACTCTGCTGCTCAGACTGCTGGATGCTTTATGGCAGAGAGCAGTTGAAGGAAGGCAGTTTAATAAAATTATAGTGGGAAACTACACCCAGAAGGCAGAGATGGGCGCTAACTATGCCAGCAAACCAGTTAAATATCAAGGCTAAATGACAGGAGAGCTGGGAGCAATTTCCTTTCTAATCCAGCCATCCATAACCAAGTTTTGGAATATCAAGTAGGATAAGATAAAATAATTGTTTTCATCGCTCTCCCCATGCACAAAAATGTGTAAGAATATAAACATTAGCAGCATCTCCAAGAGGGTGAAGCTCATTTCACTTTCCTGTCTGACTGGATGCAACTCTCACAAAGGGCTGTGCTGCCAGGCAGTGGAACAGGCAATTCTTCCCCTGAATCGTGTGCATCCAGCCACCAGCAATCAGAGCCTTTTAATGTAGCTTGGATGTGGCTAGTGGCACAACAGCTCAGGTTTGAGCAGTAGCCTGGATGTGGCGAGTGCTGGAGCTGCAATCCAACCTCTACGGGAGAGAGAAGCAGCAGTGGTGCTCTGCTGCCTGCACGAGCCTCATTTCCAATGCTGTAAATATTAAGGAATGTGCTACTTCTTCCAACCTTTCAGTGCTCTGTCTCAGTGTGCACAGATGGGCGTTGGGAGACAGAAAGCCAAGTACAGCTAAGTGCACTGAAATGCTCTGCAGCTTTTAAAAATTTCATCCAGCATCTGAATCTCTTTATCTAACCTTTTTTTTTTTTCCCCTTTCCTCCCTTTTCTTTCTTAGAGAATTGCTCCTACTGTGCAGATGAAATGCACCAAAATGCAAACAAGCAAAATATGGAGCTGAGTGACGTTGAATGTGAGTTCCTCCATTGACAGATGTGAAAAGAACAAGTGGTTTGAAAACCGTAATTTGTTTTAAAAATAATATAATTTGGTACTTCTGAGCAATTTGATGATTTAATGAGCACAGATGGATGTGGGACGAATTTCTAGGAGACAAGTGTTTAATGTATCTGCACAGATTATTCCAGGACTAAGCATTATTCTTCCTAGTGCATGAAGGTAATTAATATTTCCCATTATGGGTATGAAAAAACCCATATGATCAGTTAAGGAATGCAGATACACCAATGATATGGAAGTTAATTCATAAATCAATTAGAGAATCTTGCCTGCTGTGTATAATTAGGGTTACTTCATTTATAGGTTATTTTAGGATTTAAGATTCAGGAATTAAAATGCTTAAAATCAGAGTAAGTTCCTTACTACTGTATACTGCAACTGGAAATATTTACTCAGTTTTAGCAGTCCAAATCTATTTCCTTCTGAATCTAGCACAGCTGAGCAGATGCAGTGAATCCATATCCCTCTGGTTCTATTCTGACACTTAAAATTGTCATCAGTTAAATGTTTCATTATCTGGACCATCCTGAGGTGAACTGAGAAATTTGTAGGACACAGGACTAGCTATGGCATATTAAATAATGTGCCTGGACTTCTGTACAGTAAAGCTCTGCGAGCAGCACCTCAACATCCAGCTCTGGAGACTTCAGGGGATGTTCTTCCCAGCAGCTTTTCATGGCTACATTTAACTAAAGGTGCTGCATTCCACTGATTTAGTTACACTGGTGCTAGATCTGGTTTATATTGATTTAGCTTTTCTTATAGCATTAATCTAAACTGATGTAGACCAAATTAAGTGTGCCTAAATAGGGATTGGTTTTTCACTCCTTTTACTAAATTGCTTTTTCATGGATTTTAAGGACAAGAGACTACTGTGATAGTCTGCTCTCACTGCCTGCATTACAATGGTGAAGGACTTGCCAGTATTTATTTCTGCTTCGGCACTTACAGCTGCTCTTGAACAACAGCACCTCTTTTAGACGAAATACCTAAACAAAAACATATTCCTATATCTGTCCTATCTGCAGTCTCTTACAGAATGTTACCAAGCCATTCCTAAGCCTGCTCTTTATCAGGTGTACCAGAGCTCCCTGTATCATTCACTGCAAGTGATTTGTCTCTTCTGAAATACAGTTACTCTGTGTTCTCCCTACAAATGTGTTGAATTATCTTTGTACCAACAGGTCTCTGCTCTGTTCATCACCTACCTCCCACTGCAGCCATTCTGCAAGAGTTGGTTCTACATACATACACACACAGTCATTCTCTAGGGATTTCTGATTTAGATTTGGTATCAGTGAATCAGTTTTCAATCCACATAGTATCTGATGTGTCAGTTGTTTACGGTTTACTCAACAAGATATTTTATGGTAATAAACCAGATGCCTTAGAGAATTTTAAATATGTTACAGTATCATTGTTACTTTCCCAAGCAAATTTCAATCAGTATTAAGTAAAACATTGTGTGAGGTATGAACCGTCCTGTAATATCTCTTATTATGCCCTGAGACAACTGCTCCACAGCCCCAACAGGACTCAGGGTAAGGTGGCCTGCTCAGTCCACTCCCTTCATCCTCTGTCATAAACTCAGATAAAAATAGTTTCTTTCAATCTTCTGAAACTACTGTTTTTCCATAATTGCTTTAAATATCAATTCCAGAGAGTTCCCTAGACTGCTTTTAAAAACTCTTTGATGCTTTTGTAAAAAACATGTTCTTCTCAATCACTTTTTCAGTGGAGAGCATTTCAATACCATTATATCAATGCACTATCTGCTTCCTTCTCAATTTTCAAATTTTGGTCTTGTAGAAAAGATTTACTTGAAGCCAATATGACACTGCACATGGAGACCTAGCTTTTTTTTTCCTGCACCCCTTTTTCTAGTCAGTTATCTCTCTCTCTCCATCTGCTTTTATACTTTGGTCTTTTCAGGTTTGCAAGGTCAGTCTCTAAGCTATCAAGTTGCAGAGCAGGCTGCTGAAACAAACCCCAGAATCAGTGGTACATCCCTCTCTAGAAATGAGCTACATTTTTGGTTAAGTCACTTAACCTGTAGGTATTCTAAACAAGGAGAATTTCAAACAGTATTTAGTTTTGAAGAGTAGGCCAGAAACAGCATTGATAAGCAAACACATCACCCATGTTGCCCCCAGGCAGGTAGCATCACATGTCATATCCAAAAGACTATAAAAACATAGAGATCTCACTTAAAATGTGACTTTCGTCAATAGCATTTACACCCTTTTGACTGAGAAAGCACCACTGTCCTCTGTATTTAGACCAGGTTATACATTGTCAAGGACAGGTGCTGCTCACCCCATTTTAACCAATGAACACTAAAACTGTACTGTGTGTCGAATGACACACGTTAAGCTCTGCCTTCCTGAAAGACCCCTGAGCCATCAACAGTCAGTCCACAGTGCAACAACCCTTGAGCAAGTCAAACTTACAGACCAGCTCCAAATGTTCCCTGAGGATGCAGGTGACCTCAGGAGATATATAGCTTACCTTTCCCGGGGCAAAGGCTTGGGCTCTGGCCGAATAGCTGCCATGGAAGAGAGAGGCTGTCTGGCAGGAGAAGGTATGGAAAAATTCAAATCCAAGGAGCCAGTTTTCCTATGCAGAGGCTCCAGCCCCATGGCTCCCTGCATTTCACTCTCAATAGGGCATGAGCCGGCCCTTCCATGGCTGGAAAGGGAGGAGAGCTCAGGTCCCACCGCCCCTTGCAGGACTCCTTCGATGGCTGCCTGGGGGTCATGTGTGGGGGACACAGACGGTGGGGAACGTGACTTCTTTTTTGTTGATGCTCCTGCTAGGAGTTTCAGCAACCCACTCTTCTTCTCCTTCTGCAAAGCAACCAAATGGAATATAAGCAGTGAGCAGACATACCAACTCCCTTCGTTTTTTTTGGGGTTTTGGTCTTTGGTTTTTTTTTTTAATCTCAATTTGTTTGCTAGGAAACCTCCCAGAGATGGATCCAGGGAGAACTTGAGCTTTCAGTAATAAAGATCATATTAAAACTCTTGCCCATCTAACAAGATCTTCAATTAATTCAGCAGAGTAAGGACCTAACATACTGCAAAGATTGTGTTTTCAAAGTTACCCAGGCAGTGGTCACACATCTTTTGAAAGAAATAATACAGTTAAAGTGGGACAGCAAAGCTACAACATTCCCATGTAAAGAAGGTGGCAAAGTGCTGCCCTCTTTCATCCAGGTGAATTCTATCCTTCAACAGAGAAACTCTCCCAAAGTAACAAATCAGGCCCTATGGCTAAAAACGTCTGCTGGGAAGCACAGGGGTCTACAAAGGGATTTCAGATTCCAGCCCACTGCAAGAAAAGGGCTCATCATTACTGTGTCTCTTACTATCTGATGTAGATTTACTGTAGTGAGTAGGGAGGCACAAGATAGTGGTTTAATAGCTCTTTCCAGTGTGTGCTCCCCTTCACATTCTGCATCACAAAGATGTACCCATTTAAGTCTTCCTCTCAGAAATGGGTCACTTCTCAAATGTTAAGGTAAAGGTATCACCTTGATGTTTGAAGGTAGACTGCAAAATTCACAATTGGCAATTGCAGTTGCAGTGCATGGGAGGTTTCAAATTCTACAAGGGCTTCCAATAAAGAGGAATGAAACAACAGCACCCCTTCAATTCATGTGAAAACAAAACAAAACAAAACATTCAGCCAGTGTTGATGAACAAATGCATCTGACCTGGTGGGTTTTATAGCAGTTTAAGAAATCCTGCTGCACATATACCTTAAGCACACACAAATACCAAATATCCTTTGGCTAGAAAGGTGTTTGGAAAAAGGGACTGTGTGCAGAAACTAGCCATCCTCCAGTTCATACTGCACAGTGTTAGGCCAGAGTTGCAACCAGCAATCCTGTGCAGTAAATTTTCTTTTTTTTTTTTTTTTTTTTTTAATGACACGAGAAGTTTTGCAAAAGGTCTGTTATATTTCTTCCCCCCTTGTCAGAAGTGCAAGCCATTACCCAAGACTATCTTCAGAGACTCAGGACTGTGTGAAGTTTAGCTATATCTGATGATTTGTTCTATAATAGGATCCCAGTGGATAAAATGAACCCAGCAACTGCAATAGTTACGGAACAGAAACTATGTCTCTATCCTTAAGCAGGAACACCCTTTGGAAATAACAGGCAGTAATTTATTTATTCTCTGTAGACAAAATGTCCCATGCAAGGTTTAAAATTATGCACTTTTATGTGCTGACTGCTGAAGCAATTTCTCAAAGCAGCTTTACAGATTAAGAAGGCTACAATAAAATAAATAAAAGCTTTTAGAAAATGCTTGAATTTACTACAGTAATTGTACTTGGAGTATCTGATATCTCCGTTCTCAGAGTTCTTGTTTGCACTCTTTAGCTGTCATAAATTGGTAAGAAAACAGAAATACCTTAGATGTTAGGACACGGGAGAGCTAAAATAAAGTATAGTTGTTACCACAGAGACCATGTCTACTGATTTTTGTATAGTAGAGTCTGAACTGTGCTTCAGATCCAAGTCTCCTGCATACCACCGCTTTCCAAATATACACTGTGTTTAAAAAGATGTTTATCACTTACAGCATGAAAGGATCCATCCAGCCAAGATGTTCATCCAGGCAGAATCCATGGAAGCTAAGGGAGGCTGGCCATATGGCACCATCGGGTGAAAAATACTACATGAATTCCCGTGGAAACAATAGAAAAGTAGACCAAATGCCCCTGATAAATATCTTCTTTCCCCAATGGGAAAGGACCATTATGGGAACTGGTAGGTGTGCATGCTAGAATTCACCTGAAGCACCAGAAAAATACTTCAATTTTTCTTCACTCTGTAATTAAGAAATATCGCTGCTGTCATCATTATATCAAATTTTAAAGCTCTTCATGAAATTGCAAAACTCTCCTTTCCCTGTGGCACACTGAAACAATAGCTGTAATGATCCCAGCATACTGTGTCAATATGCATTTGAAGGTGTCTAAAGGTCAGTGACAGAATACAATAGCCATTGTGGGGCTCTGGAGAAACCGCTATTGTGCAGCAGTGAGCACTTTGAGCCTCTTTAATTGGCAGCTTTGCACATGCAAAGTAACTATGTGAACTAAGGCCCTGTATAATGAACAATTAATATTCCTATGTGGTAGCAGCTTTTCTAATTTTTGCTTCTAATTTAAATGCCTTGGCAAATTTTCATTAGAAAAACCTTGTGTGACTTAGACCATCTAAAGCACAGTAGCAAAAAATCTTTGGAAGGAAGGAGATGAATATCTTCACACCCATCTGAGTCTTGACATTCATTAAGTTTTGTTTACAGGAACGGCTTCCACTCTACACAGCCCTGGCATAGATTTCTACATTCAAGCTACTAGCCCCTCAGACAACAGAGAGCTACAATGAACTTGCTGATGTAACCTTTGTTCTACTTTAACAAAAGAAAAAATAAAGAATTGATTTTTAGCCTTTCTTAGTCCACTGAGCATTATACTAAACTTTTGAGACTAAGCTCTGTGTTCTCTAAAGAGAGAAGACGATTTATGTGGATTGTTAAGGCTATTGCTGCTAGTCAAAACCCAAAGAGTCCCATCCTTCCCGTTGTGGCCTTGGCAAGATCTTTAGAGGTGAACTGATGCTAACCACTTCAGGTACTTGGAGATTAGACATTACATCCAGCTCTTTCTCCCTCTGAGTCTGGCAAATGTTCTCAGCCTTCTGCTATCACATGGCCAGATCCTCTGCCGATGCTGCTCAGAGCGCTTCAAGCAAAACAAGGACTGTCAGGAGCTGATAATTTACTCTGATGTCTCTCATGAGAAACAGATTGGACTCGAAGTGCCTGTAATCAGCATCTCAACCTAAACCCCTTCTTGCTTCTTCCCCCGGTGTGTAAAATGGGACTAAGTTAAGAGTCCTCCCTTTGCTGTGAGAATTCATTAATGACTCCAGTGTAACAAAATGTGCGTTTATTTGAGAGCAACTGGTCCTTTTCCATGGCTTGAATATTTAAAGAAAAAAAGTTTTTGAATGGGATGTTAGTATGCAGTCCCAGTTGTGATTTATTGCAAATGTCCAAGTATTATGAATTCATTTAATATTTAGCGTAATAGCAGCCATCCTTCATGAGAAATTAATTTAATATTTATATGGCTGTCCAAGACAGTCCTTTCTTCAGCAGTTTCACTGTAAATCAAGGAGGCATTAATGGGCACAAATGCTGTAGAAAAATATACATTGATTGGTTACAGACTCTATGAGTTTTCAAAAGAGACAAGAAATTTACAGAGGACTTTTCTGGTGACTTTCAGGAATTAACTTTTTGAATTAAAAAAAAAAAAAGATGGTTTACTTTTTCCATTCACAGATGGTAGCTTTATTATATTGTTCTAGGAAATCTGTAGTCTACTGAAACAGCTGTGTAATTATTGAATTTTCTTTGTCTAGTAGATACATTTCCAACTGACTGCAAAATGTGTTTGACATCCCTACCTCCTGAACCTGCCAAGGTCAGACCTTCGCATGTTGATGGATGGATTCAGAGTACGGACAGCACTTCTCCCATCTCCTGGTTACTGCCCACATGTTTAACTGAATTTAAATTATCACCTTTGTGTTGCTCAAGTTTTATTCAAGAAGGGTCGGAATCAAAACTTCCAAATCAATTTCAAAAGGATCAATACCTTGCTCAAAAAAAAAAAAATTCAGAAGAGGGAAATTATTTTTTCCAAATAAATCTCAGGTTGTTTCTAGATACAGAAAAAAAAGGACTGTGAACACAGACAATATAAGCACACCAGAATTACTTACTTCTCTAGCAAACCCTATGCTTAAGGTTCCCATCCTACAATTTAGCATGAAGGAATCTCAGTGTAAATCATTCTCTAGCAGCACAATTATGGGATGGGCAGCATTTTGTGACCCTTAAGCATACACCTGTGTAAGCCAGCACTTTGACTGGCGTAAATTCCCCTCAATATGTCACTGTGGGAATGTTTGGAAAAGTGAATACAGTCTGAGCTTAAGAACTCATGCAGGATATGATCAAAATTAAAGTCTCAGATATGTAAATGTTGAAATATTTTGCTTCACAGTAATTGGGGATGATTTTTCCCCTCATTAATAACCCCACTTGAAGATAATAACTTGCTCTTCTTTCAGATTCAGAGATGAGATGAGCTCACAATGCAGCTACTTCGTTGATGACTCAGTGATAACAGAGTCCCCTGTCTGCAGTGTAATAATCATGCCACAATCCAAATACCAATTATATGCACTGACTATATTAATACAGATTTTTTTTTTTGAATGGGCTTAATAAACAGAAAACTCAGCAGCTCCTAATACTTAATTTCATACCTATCCAGGCTAATTAAATAAATGAAGAAACCTTACTGCAGCTGAAAAAAAACCTGGCTTCAGACATTGAAATGAGGTAATTTCTCATGAAACACCAGTTACATCAATAGATAAGAGAGTGAAAAGGAGAAAAATTTTCACTTCAAAATGAAGAAAAGAGAGATGAAACTGCTTAAATACTGCCTTCAGCCATACAAAACAAATGGGGAATTCATCTATCAATCAGTACCCTCAAACCACCAGTTTTATTGCTTGTTTAACTTGGTCAGTACTTCTTTCAGTAAATTTAAGTTAATGCCTGGAGGACAATGCATTTTTATTCTGATTCCAACTTGACTACTAGTGATTGATGCTTGCATTGAAAGAGCAAGTGGTTCTTTGGATTACGTCTTCTAGAAAAACAGTATTTGGACTTTTAAAGACGGTAAAATTGACTTAAGATTTTTATAATTAAAT
>JAOYMX010084466.1:1404-14520 GCA_025802355.1 Corythornis madagascariensis | reverse complement strand
AGCTCCAACCTCAACCTCCCCTGGGGCAACTTGAGGCTGGTTCCTCTTGTCCTGGTGCTTGTTCCTTGGGAGCAGAGACCCGCCTCAGTTCCCCAGAGAAACATGGGCAGCAGCTACTCAAAGGAATGAAGTTCTTGTGCAAATACCCACTCAGGTGCAGGCTCAAGCTTAGAGTCACTCTTAGTCTAGCAAGTTAACTCGTGTGCAGTGGATTTGATTCCTGTTCTCTCTGTGTGTAGCCCCGTGGGTGATGTCAGTGCCCCATGGGTGAGGTCAGAGCCCTGTGGGTGATGTCACTGCCCTGTCCCAGCCCCATGGGTGATGTCAGTGCCCTGTGGGTGATGTCACTGCCCCGTGGGTGATGTCCCAGCCCTGTGGGTGATGTCACAGCCCCGTGGGTGATGTCCCAGCCCCGTGGCTGAGGTCCCTGCCCTGCTGCTGCGGCCTCCATGGCCCTGCGTGCGGCCCAGCCGGCTGCTGCGGCCTAGTCCCTGCAGCTGCTCTGGGCTGCAGGGTGGGAGACAAGACCCCAGCTCCTGAACCCAGGGGCTTTCCTGGCATCCAGGGGTGAAGCTCAGTGTGGGTTTGCAGCAGGGAACCCGTGGCCTGGGAGCAAAGGGAAGCCTCAGGACAAGGCCCTTGGTTTCGGCGAGGCCTAGCACTAGGCCCTGCTCCAGGCCTGTCCCATGAGCTGCTGGGGACACACCAGGGATTTTTCTAGGTCCCTTCCAACCCTTTAACACTGTTAGGGCCCCCTCCTTGTGCCCCTGTGAGCTTTTGGGGGGGCCACGTAGCACAGAACAAAGGCTGCCTCTGGCAGTGGCCGGTGGTCACTGTGGCAGACACTTGAGAGCCAAGCTGCTATTGTTGGGCTCAGTTCAGCAGCAGTGCAGCTCATGCTGGGGCTTTTCTGCTTTTCAATGGCACTGGAACGTGAGCTCCTCTCCATCCCCCGGGCTGCTGGGGGGCCAGCAACAGCCCCATTGTTCGGGGCCATCAAATGCTCCCTGCCACACATCAGCTGCACATCTGCAACTGTCCCCATCCAGGTGCCGAGCAGTGAGTGGGCTGAAGGCAGAGAGAGCTGCTGCTTTCGGGGTCCTTTCTGTTTCATTCTGCTTTGCTTTGATTCCCTCCAGCTGGTGGAACAGTCAGACTTGGTTCGGGCATGTGTGGAAGAGAGCTCGTTTCATGCTTGGAATTGTAATGATGTTCTTTTCTTTTTCAAGCTGCCAGCAGTCAAAGATGTCTTCCAGTGTGTATTCTCTAAATAAGCTCTAGTGTTTAAATGTTTTCTTGTTTCGTTTTAAGAATGTGGCAAAATAAATTGTGCTTACTCTTCTAGTTTTCGTTCTGCAGCAATTAATTCCCTGTGGCTCTCTCCCGTGAGCTCCGGGGAGCTGCTGTGCTTGGGCTGCTCTTCAGGAGCTGTGTGGAGCAGAGAGCAGGGTGGCACTGCCCTGCCTCCCCCTGTCAGCACTGGCCTCCCCTCCTGTGCCCTCCCACTGCAGTTGGTGTCTCGTGTCCACACTCTCTTGCTTATTTTTCCACTTCAGGCAGTGGCTGCTCAGTCAGTGAATGTTCACGTTTCATACCCTTGAGCAAGGAGAGCTCAGTGCAGTCACTAAAGTCTCTTTAAAGCAGCCCCTCTGCTGCTGAGTGCCACGCTCAGCAGAGCTGTGCCAGTGCTAGTGAAGAGGGTGCACCAGGTTTGCTCCTGGGTGAGAGATTTGGGGTGTCTCTGGCGCTCTCTTGGTACTGTCAGCTGGATTTGGGGAGGAAAAAGCCTGACTAGAATGCAGTTGGTTTTAACTCTTAGTCATGGGAGTATTTGCAGCATGGATCTGAGATCTCACAGTTAGCACCCAGCACCTCTTTTCTCTCTTCTCAGCTTTATTTTTTCACGTGGTGCCAGCTGTACAGGTCGGATCCTTCCCATCCCATGGAGGAGAAATCCTGTTCCTTGAGAGCCTGGTCTCTGGGAGGAATAGGTTCTCTCAGAGATGCTCCCCAGAAGACAACTCCCCTTGCCATGGTGATCTGGAGATGTGGGAGCCTGGGTAGCCATTCCAGTGCCTCCTGATGGACTGGAAGTCCCAGTGGATAAATCTGCCCTGGTTGGGAGCCACGTGAGGCACGAGGTGGCCAGTGGTGGCTGGTTATTAGTGGAGAGGGTCTGAGCAGACAATCAGCAAATGGAGTGGCAGGGCATGGCATTCCTGACTCCAGCCCAGCAGCGTGGGGGCAAAGCCAGTGGGAAGTGGAGGAGGGGAAGGATTGCAGCTGACAGAAGGGCTCCACTCACTGTCATTTAGTGCTGGAATGTGTGGACAGATCCCCAGTCAAAGCCCTCTCAGGGGCAGAGCCAAAACCAGATATGAAAGAGTTGCAGGAGAAAATGAAAATGTGGTGTGTGGCCAAGGGCTTGAATTTTCTGACAATGGGCAGAAAGAATGTTCCCACTTGGCTGTTTGGGGGTTTTTTCCCCCTTTCTTTCTTTCTTTGGGTTTTTGTTGTTCTTTTTCCAGTCATGTTCCTTTGATAACCAAGTTTACTGGTCCTACTTTGTTTGTTGAAACCCCTGCCTGAAGGGGATCTGGAGCAGTACCCCAGTTGCTTTAAAGGCACTGGGAGACCAGTGCAGGAAACTTCTGGAACATTCTGGAAGGGAATTTTCTTACGTCTGATGAGTGCTTGCCAAAAAAAGTCTGTGAAATGATCTCTGAGAGACCTTCCTCTTGTGCTTGGCTGCTGCTGCTGTGTGGCACAGGAGGAACCTGGTGCCCTGTGCTGGGCAGCAGCCCCTGTGCTGTTCCCTGCAGTTGCAGCTTCCCCTGCAGCTCTGACGTCACCAGGGGAACTCCAGAGGGCAAATTCGAGCAGAACAGTCTTCCTTTCAGCCCTTCCTTTCTTTCCCTTCAGCTGCTTTGTAGTGGCAAAGCCTCTGGAAGTTTTAATCTCTCTTGTCAGCGTTTGGCGCTCGCTCCGAGTTCCCAGCAGGGCTTTCTCAGCTAATCCCCGTCTGCAGTGGTTTGGTGCTTTACCTGACATTCATTTTCATCCCCACCACGGGCTGACGGGGGCTGAGGGCTTGTGTCCAGCTCCAGCCCTTCCCTTCCTCTGCAGCTCTGGGTGGTTTCAGTAGCTGGTGTTCCCAGAGCACTCCCCTCTCGGAGCAGCTCGGTGTGACGGGGAAAGGATGGGAGGTGTTTGGGTTTGGATGCAGGATTTTCTTAGGGCCAGTGGCAGATGTTCCAAGGAAGGAAAGATGCCCAATGGAGCATCTGCCTGGCTGCTGGAATTGTCCCAGACCACAGGAACAGATCCAGGTGGGTTTGGGATCTCTCCAGAGCAGGAGACTCCACAGCCTCTCTGGGCAGCCTGGGACAGGCTCTGGCACCCTCACAGGGAACAAGTTTCTCCTCATGTTGAGCTGGAACCTTCTCTGCTCCAGTTTACTCCATAACTTCAATCCCCAGGACCTAAATGTTCTGACAAGTCTCCGCTCTCCCAGTTTGGGAGGAGAAACCCTTCAGCTCATAAAACACTTGTGCTTAAGCTTTTGGGGGTGTAGATGTGTGAAAGCAGCTCAACACAAACACTCTCACAAGGACTCATCTTTGTTCTAAGCTTTCCAGGCTCAGCCTAGAAAGAGCCCCAGCTTTGCTGGGTGTTGTGTGTAATTATTTGTGTTTTCCCCCACGGGGAGGGAAGCTGCTGCTGCTGCTGAGGCTCCAGGAGCTGCTGCCTTTGTCTCCTTGGCCCTGCCTCTGAGCTCTGCCTTGTGTTGAACGCCCTGAAACCTCAGTCCTGCTGCAGCCCCTGTCTGCTTCCCATCCAGAGTGATCCTGGAATTGTCAGCTGAGCCCTGCTGAGGTGGAGATGCTGCCGGGGAGAGTTGAGGGGTGTCTGCAGAGGAGCCCCGTGTGAGGGAGCTGGCAGGCAGGCTGCAGCCTGGCAACTTGGCCTGCAGATAATTGATGGTTTCTAAAGCTGCTGCTGAGTAAAACCTTCCAGGGCTGGCTTCTGACCTAGCTCTCCTCAGTGCTGATGCTGACAACACTCCTCTTACAGCAGCTTTTCCAGCCAGGGGAAGGAGGAACCAACAGCCTCTGAAACACTTCATCTGCTGCAGCCCACCTTGCCCTTCACCCCGGGGGTGACAGCACCCTGCTGCCTGAGCCCAGCCTGCTTTAAACTGGCCTTAGTGCTGCAGTGTGTGCTGGTGTTGGGTCCGTGGGGCTCCAGCTGTGCTGGCAGCAGGAGGACTTTGGGTCAGGCCGTGCCTTGGCACTGAGCTGTCCCAGCAAGGTGCTGCAGAGCAGGGCGAGGCCTCTCCTTGTGTTTTGCAGGTTAGCCAAATGAAACCCTAAAGAAGTCGCTAAGCTCAGCTCCCTCCTGTTGGGTTAGGAGGAGCAGGGGAGCTTGGAAACACCTTCTCTCCACCCCTGTCTCTCCAACACACTTGGCTCCCTCCCTGGCCAGTGGTTTTGGTAACACTTGAGAAGCTGCAGAGCTGGGGAGAAGCAGGGTCTGTACCCTGCCTTTCACTTGGGATTTGCTTTCCAGGCATCTGGGGGGGCTGCTGGAAGCCAAGGGCTGAGCTGTGCTGGGTAGAGCTGTGCCCAGCAGATCATGGCACCCGGGCAGCCCCTCCCCTGGACCATGGATTCCTTGGGTGAATTAACCTGCTGTAGTTGGACAGGGGTCTCAAAGCTCAGCAGCCCTCCTGTACCTTCCCCTTCTCTGCTTCTGGGACCAAATCCCTGTTGGCTCCCGACCAGGAGAGCTCCCCAGGGTCGTGGTCAGACCCTGTCCCCCTCCCTCCGACTGCTCACAGCAGTTCCTTGTCCCACAGAAGGCTCTGGAGCTGTTTTGAAGTCCATTATTGATCCTAACTCTTTATCCAGGGTTTTCTTTATTAGCTCCTTGGTTTCTCTTCTTCATGGCTTTGTCCACTTGCTGTTGCATCTGAGTTAGCATGTAAAAAAGCCTTTTAAAATCATTTTTTAACTGAAGTTTCCCATGAGCAGAGCTGCAGTAGCAGGAGAAGCACAGGCTGTGAAAAGTCCCTTTGTCTTTAACCTGGATTGTGCCCCAGACCATGGGAGGGTCTGTTGGATGTGGGAGAGGAGAGCAGGACAGGGAGGTGGAGAAGGACAGGGGGGAATTGCACTGGGGGTTGAATTCTGGGCTCAGCCTCCTGCTTGGGATGACTCTAGAGCTGAGAAAACCTTTCCAGGAGGATTTATATTCCCAGGTAGGGCAGAGGAATTTCTCCAGCTGATGCAACAAGCAGTGGGTGGAGGAGCTGGGTGCTGGCTGCTTCCAAAAGCTCCTCCAGTCCCAGCTTCCATTTGCTTCCCAGTCTGTGGTTTTATTGCTTTTAAAGCCCATTTTTGCTGCTTTTGAGCATCTCCAGCTTATCAGATGTTGTATCTCAGCATGTCTGGGCTCTGCTGAAGGGGAACCCCTCTGGTGCCTGCAGCAGCAAAGCTCCTGGTGCAGGGACTCTCCTCCCCCCTTCCTTTGCTTTTGTTCCTGGAGTTGCTGGGATTTTTCTCCTGTCCCAGGGCAGGGAGTGATGTGGCACTGAGACCTCTGTGTGTTCTGATCTCTTGCAGTGGCTCAAGCAGGGAGCACTTGGGTCCCTAGAGCTCCCTGAGGAAGTGATGTGCTGCTATTAAGAAGAAAACACTGCCTCACCACATTTTAGAGCTGGCTTGGTGGCTTCTGACTGCAGGAAGCTTTACAGTGCCAGTCACAGGCACTTGGCACCCTCTCCAGAAGACCCTGGTGCCCACAGCCACCAACTTCTGCAGGTCCTGGGGGTGCTGTGCCAGGGTAAAGGTGGTCTCAGTGGGTGTCTCAGCACCCTTCTGCAGGTCCTGGGGGTGCTGTGCCAGGGTAAAGGTGGTCTCAGTGGGTGTCTCAGCACCCAGAGCCCTGTGCAGGTGCTGAGCACGTGGAAACTGGTTTTGATTTGACCCTGAGCTGGGAGGGGGGCCTCGTTTCCTCAGGGAACCAGCTAAAAATGCAGAGTATCCTCCCAGGAGCATCTCCTGCTGCTCATCTCCAGTGCCTGCAGCTGCTGGAATGACAGGAAGGATTTCCAGCCTGGCTGGTGTCTGGAAATCCCATTTACATGCACTTAAAAGTCTGGAAATAGCCTGTTTGAATAAAACAGGGTGGGTTCCTGCCCTGGGGGTCCCTGGGCAGCAGCGTGGGGGGGCTCCAAGGAGCTGGAGACTGTCACACTGAAATAAGAGAAACTGAAGCTGAAACTTTACAGTTTTTAGCAGTGTGGATCCATAAAGGCTGTAAAACAACATGTAAAGGACTTTTTAACTTGAGGCACCTCTAGACATATTTATTTCTTTTCAATTAAATATTTAAGTTGAATATTCCTTTTTTTTTTTTCTTTTCAAAGACATTGGTAATTGAAGCAGAATGTTTCCCTTAGCCAGGTGGGTGTTGAGAGGGATGGAGCAGCAGAGAAAAATGAGAATCCAGCTGTGTAAAAGTGATGGAACCTGGGGATGTGCCTGGCAAAAGCAACGTGGTTGAGTTTACTGGTGAAAGCAGCTCCTGGGTTTCTTTCTTTGGCTATTTATTGATGTAAGAAATGAGGCAGAGGTGTAAAAATCAGTGTAAACTGGGCACTGCACGGGTTGTGTCACTGGAGGGGCTTTAACTCCTGGTCTGATCAAAGAACCTTCATATTTAGTGCCACATTCATCTATAAATGAAACACCCTGTGTCCTGGGTGGGGGGTTGAGAGGGGTGTTGCTGATGTGTGTAAATGGGGGGGTGTTTAAGAGCTCTGCTCTGCATTGGAAGAACTTCTACGTGTTCTGATGAGTGTCTGGTAATTAAGAGGATTATCTGCAGCCTGCTCTGACACCAGGGCTCTTTGCAGCAGTGTCACACGGGGCCATTAACTGACAGGCGTGGAAAATTTCTCACAAGTTCAGCTTTATTTTAATTTATTTTTAATATTATTTGTAAGAAAACTCCAGAAACCATTCCTGGTTCTTCAGTGGAACAGAGAAAAAACACAACCACCCCATGAGGGCACCAGCAAGCCCAGCACACCCTGAGCCCTGGTCCAAACCCCCTCTCCTGCTTCTCCTCGCTGGAAAAATGCCCCCAGCAACTCCAAAGACCCCTGTGGGAGCTGAGCTTTGGGGTGACCCACCTGGCAGCAGGTGATGCTGGCACCTGGTGGAGCTGCTGCCCACCCCCCCAGCATGGTCCCATGGGAATGCTCCTCAGCCTGGGAATTTCAGTAGGAAAAACACTCTGCTGCTGCCAGGCTGAGCAGTCCTTGGCTGTGCTGGCTCTGTGTTTCTCCTGAAGCTCAGCAGAGCTCATCTGACTTGGGAACAGCAAACTGGAGACTTTTTATAGCAACCAGAACAACCAGTCCAGCCGTCCCACCCCCCTGGGAGGAACTGCCCAGGAGCTGGTTGGTCAGGATGCTTTCAGGTCTGGTATTCAGGGTGTAAATGAAATGTGGTTCCCCTTTCACACACAAAAGCTTCCTTCTCAGCCCAGAGACTCCTCACACAGAGCCAGGGCAGCTTCACCTCTGCAGAGCTGTGTTCCCAAACCCACTGCTGCTTTTTCTTCTCACGGCTTCTCCCTCAACTGTCTGCTCTTTGGGAGGAATTCCAGGGGAAAAAAAAACACCAACCCAACCCCCAAACGTTCTCTTAGGGCTGAGGAGCCTCATGGGCTTGTGGTTTGATAGAAGGGCTTTTATTCTGAGAGGCAGCTTCTCACTCTGAGGGGCTGTGGGATCAGGGAGGTGGGATCCAGATCTGTCCTCTGTGGGCCCAGGCAGCTGTGTGTGGAAAAGGGGGATTTTGGTATCAGGGAGGTGGGTTCTGGAACCAGGGAGGTGGGTTCTGGAACCAGGGAGGTGGATTCTGGAATCAGAAGGGTGGGTTCCAGATCTGTCCTCTGTGTTCCCAGGCAGCTGTGTGTGGAAAAGGTGGATTTTGGTATCAGGGAGGTGGGTTCTGGATCAGGGAGGTGGATTCTGGAACCAGGGAGGTGGGTTCTGGAATCAGGGAGGTGGATTCTGGAACCAGATGTGTGAGTTCCAGATCTGCCCACTGTGTTCCCAGGCAGCTGTGGGTGCTGAAGGTGGATTTTGGACTCAGGGAGGTGGATTTTGGACTCAGGGAGGTGGATTCTGGAACCAGGAAGGTGGATTCTGAATCAGGGAGGTGGATTCTGGAATCAGAAGGGTGGGTTCCAGATCTGCCCACTGTGTTCCCAGGCAGCTGTGTGTGGAAAAGGTGCTGAGAGGTGGGGATGATGCCAACGGGCCACGTCCAGTCAGAGTTATTTATCTCTGAGGTGTAAAACTCACCTGCTTCTCTCTTCTCTGACTGCTGGCAGCAGCTGCAGGCTCGGGGCTTGGGCAGAGGAGCCTGTGATGTGTCTGTGCCTGAGGGGCAGGGCCCTGAGAGCTCCAGGGGGAACCCCGGGTCCAGCTGAACTTGCTGGAGTGTTGTAGGTGTGAGGAGGACCACGCTGGAGCAGCTCACAGAATGGAAAATCAAGTCCAACCCCCCCTGCCAGAGCAGGGTCGCCCAGAGCAGGTCACCCAGGAACAGATCCAGGGGGGTCTGGGGTCTCTCCAGAGCAGGAGACTCCACAGCCCCCCTGGGCAGCCCCTGCCAGGCTCTGCCACCCTCCCTGGGAAGCAGCTCGGGATCCCCAGACCCTCAGCCTCTCCTCAGCACCTCTGTGCCTCTGCTCTGGACTCTCTCCAGCAGTTCCCAGTCCTGCTTGAGCTGAGGGGCCCAGCACCATTGCAGCTCCCTGTTTGATTTGGCTGCTGCAAACAGCTCAGCCTTGATGTGGATGTGACTTTGAGGCAGCTTCTCCATCCCTGGACTGCAGCACCTTCCTCCCAGCCCTGCCCTCTGCCCGCTGGCAGCTGGTTACTCAACCCCCAGGGCTGCTCAGCAGCATCCAGCAGCTCCCAGGCTGCCTCTGGAGCCTCTCCTGGCTGGAAGGCTGGGACTCACTGTGGGAGGAGCTGGAAGAGGCTCCAGGAAAGGCACATGAGCAGGGCAGGCTGCCAGCACTCCCCTCTGCCCTGCCCTGTGGCACAAACCCCTCTGGGCAGCACCTCCTGGGACTGGGGATGCCCTGGCTGGGCTGTGGGAGACCCAGAGCCCCCCTGGGTCCCTCTGTGGGAGCTGGAGCCCATCTGGCCTCCTATGGAGTGGGGCTGCCCTGGGCATGTGTGGGGTGGGGTGGTCACAGCCTCCCTCCCTGTCCTTCCCTGGAGTGGCTTTTCACCCCTGGCAGTGGCAGAGCATCTGGGTGTTGATTGGTTTTATGGATTGTGATTCTTCCCTTGGCCGTGGCAGTGCCCCTGGCCTCTGCTCCAGCAAATCTCTGCTCCTGGGCAGCCACAGAGGCCAGTGGGGGTGCTGAGGGGATCCTACAGGGCACAGGCATTAAAAATACCCTGCTTTAACCCAGATTTCATCTGCCTGCTGCTTAGGTGTTGAGTGCATTCATTCCTCGGGCTGGAGCAGATGAAGCTTTGCTGCATATTGTGATTGCTGTTCTAGGCTCAGTCCTCTCTACACCCATGAGAAATCACATTCCAGGTGGGCACGTGGGCACTGCTCGGGTGTGCCAGCTGTGGGCTCCTCACCACTGCACCAGAGACAGCAAAGTGGGCTTTGGATTTGGCTTTGATTTCTGATTTTCTTTTTAAGAGGAGGAACTTTTCTGGTCCCCACGGTGCCTGGGCAAGGGGGCTCTGGCAAGGAGCTCCCACCAGCAGCTCGTGCTGTGCTGTGGGGCTGGTGGGGGTTTCCAACAGGGTCTCTGCACCAGTGAGCCCAGTTGAAGGTGTGAAGGGTCTGTAAACACCAGGGCTGGGGGGTCCAGCTCTCCTCTGGCTGCACAGGTTTGTGTAGACACTGCTGGTGTTCCCTCCTGCCTTCTGTAGCTTCCACTTACCAAGCTGAAGCTGGGTGGGCACCTGGGCACCTCCCCACTGCACTTTGCTGCTTCTGCCCACGTCTCCCATCACCCGTGTCCTTGTCCCCTGCACCCAGCCTGCCCCAGTGCTCCCCAGCAGCAGGATTTACACCAGTTTGACAGGCTGGGGGGGCAGCTTCCCACCCTCAGCGTGTGCCCCGGGCTGGAAGTCACAACGTTCCTCCCCAAGACCAAGGTGAACTGAGAGCCTTTGTGCTTCTGGGCTGAGGGAAAGCCAGTGTAGGTGGTTTCCAGGAACCCCTGGGTGAGGCAGCTGTGCCCAGTGGAATCCCACACGGAGGGCAGACCACAGCCAGGCTTGTAGAAAGGCTGGGAAGCATCTGGGCTGCTCTGGGAGCAGCGTTCCTCAGGAGTGTGTAGGTGCTGGGATGCAGGTGGGACCCTTGGGCATTCGTGGAGTGAACTCGAGGGTTGGGTGGGTGGCAATTGGGTGGCACTGAGCTGGTGCCAGCCTGCTGGTGTCCAGCATCCTGGGCATCATCTGTTTGCAGAGGGGAAAAGCAGCTCTGCAGCTGGTCTGAGAGTTCAGGGTGGGCCAGGCACCAGAGGCCAAATGGCAGCACCAGTGAGAGGTCCCTGTGACACTCCCCACACGAGGGGCAAGGCTGGGCACTTTCTGACTGGCTTGGCTCAGCTTGTTGCCCAGGAGCAGTGGAGGGTGGCTTCAGCTGCAGGAGTTTTGTCAGGCTGCTGATGGTGGGGATAAAAACCCCCCTGATCCTGCCCTTCAGCTGAGCCCTCTGCAGAGCTGAGCCTGGCAGGACCTGCTGCTCCATGGGCACAGAACCCTGAGGGTCTCCAAGATGCCAGGGCAGGGGTTAGCCCAGGGGGGGTTTGGGGATGACTTCTGTTAGTGAGGCTGGTACCTTCTAGAGCTGGAATTCCTGTGCTGAGGGTGGTGTTGGGGTGGGGGGATTGGGGTCTGCTGTGCCCTGGGGCAGTGAGGAGGAGGCTGGTGGCAGCTGTAGGTGGCTCTAGAGGGGAGGAGGAGGAGGAGGAGGAGGCTCAGCTCTCTGCTCACCCTGCTCTTCTCAGCAGGCACCTTCCTGGGCACCCTGGCAGAGGTGGGTGTGGGACAAGCTGCTGAGATGCCATCAGGATGGGATCCACGTGTCCCTCCTGCCACCATCAGGGTGTGGGGCCAGGGTGTCGTCCTGGCACAGCTCCTGCTGCCAGGTGGGTGGCACGGCTGGGTCTGTGGGCAGCCCCTCGGGGGTGGGGGGTGTTGGGCAGAGAGGATGCAGCAAACACAATGTTGGGAAAGATGAAAAAAAACCCAACAAAACCAAATAAAACCAACAAAGCCAAGCAAAAGGAGTGGGTGGCGAGGAGAAGGAAGAGGAGGAGACAACCCTGGCGATGAAGGAAAACAGGATCTTCTGTAAGAGATGGGAATGGTGGCAGGGAGCCAGGGAGGGAGGCTGAGGACGTGGAGAGGGCTCTGGGAAGGCTGCTGGCTGCAGCTGCTGCTCCTGGCATTCAGCTGCCTGCTGGGAGCTGGTGGCACGAGTGAAAAACTTGGGGTTATCCTGACAGGTCTGCCTTTGGTTGGGGTATTTTTTCTGTCCAAGTGGGATTTGGTGGATGCTGCTGCTGGCTGAGGGTGCAGGGAGCTGTGGCTGGGAGGAGGAACCTGGAGTTTTCTGGGGGAAAATCAAAGGAAAACACCACAGAGCCGTGGGGAGAAACCCCCCCAGGTCCTGCCAGCGGAGCCTGGGTGGCACCAGTGGGTGCTGAGCCCCCCACCTGGGAGCCTGCTGGATCCCAGGAACCCTGGAGAGCCTGGCTGGGAGAGGAGAAGCAGCTCCTGCTGTGGCACCACGAGCCATTGGTTGGTAAAAATAGCAGTGCTGCTGGCGTCAGTGCCAGGCCAGCATCTGGCTTCCCCGGGCAGCTCCCTCCACACAGGGGCTGCTGGAGGACACATGGGTCTGGCCTCTCCTCCTCCTCCTCTTCCTCCCAGAGCCCTTTTGTGCCCGTGGCATCCCGCAAACCAGCCGAGCTGCCGCTGGGGCAGCCTCAGCTGCATCCAACAGGAGCCAGGCTGGGGCTGTGCCCTGCCCAGCAGCAGCACCGGGCACCCCCCAGCCCGGGTCTCGCCGTGCCGGGGGCTCTGGCTGTGGAGGTGTTAAAAAAACAGCCTTGGGATTGGGCTGGCTGGGTTGGTTTGTTGGTTTTTTTTTGCTGAAGATCAGCCGTTGCCTGTGTCGTGATTTCTTTTTTTAGTCCTGCTTTTTTCAGCGTGGAAGCTGCAGGGAGCTGCCTGAGGAGAGCTGGAATGCTCTCTCGTAGGAGCGGCCTTGGGAAGCGAGCAGAGAGCTCGCTGCTGCTCGCCAGGGTGGCTCTGGGGTGGGCTGAGCGTCGTCGTTCCTTTTCCTAAAGAAAAAAAAAAAATAAATCACATTCCCAGGCTTCCAAAAGGGCTTTGCAAAGCTGTTCACTGAGGTGGGAGAGCTCCTGGGGTCTGGCTGAGCCCCTTTCCCACCCAGGGCTCTGCTCCCTGCCCCACAGCAGGCTGCCCACCCCTGCCCACCTCAGCAGGGGCTCCCACGTGCCAGGGAGGATCATTCACACACAAAGCTGCTTTGCAGGGAAGCCGGGCAGGACGGCTGCCTGTCAGCCAGCAGATGGTCCTTCCCCCTGCAGCTCCTAATCCTCCCCGTCACCGACGCCTGGGATGGAGCTTCAGGAGCTGCTGAGCCCAGCAAGCTGCTCCTCACACTGTCCCCAGACCTCTGGGGGTGCCCCTTGTGCCCCCCTCGGCCAACCCTGCATCTCCCCCTGTGGTCCCAGGTGCTGGTGTAGCAGGAGCTCCAAGCTCAGCTTGGCAGATGGGGGGAGGTTTTGCAAGCTGAAGTGATGCTGATGTCGCTTCCACGTGGAAAACTGGCTCTGGAAGGCCAGGGTGGCACAAACCTTTCCTAAACCCAGCCCAGGGAGGTTGGCACGTGCGTGGGGAGGGCACCCAAGCCCAGCTCTGCCCGTGTGAGGCTGGCACAGGAGTTTGGGGGGGGGGGGGGGGGGTGGCCCGAGCTGGAAACCCCCTGGAAACAGTTTGAGCAAAAGATGGGAAGGGCA
>JAOYMX010083972.1:0-14554 GCA_025802355.1 Corythornis madagascariensis | reverse complement strand
GAGTCTCCTGCTCTGGAGACTTTCCAGCCCCACCTGGATCTGTTCCTGTGTGGGCTGCCCTGGGTGACCCTGCTCTGTCAGGGGGTTGGACTCCAGGGCTCCTTCCCAACCCCCACCATTTAATGATTCTATGAAACAAGCCACATAATTTAGACCAGTGCCATCTGATACTCAAAGCACAGAAACCTTGGTCCATGCTGCTCTTTCTTGCTCTTGCTTGGTGGAAACAGCAGCTGTGATGTCATCCAGGAGCCGCAGAGCTCTGCAACAAACCAAAGAGTTAGTGGTTGGTTGGTCTTGCTGGGGATTTCACAAGGGACTAATGCTTCCCTCAGCTGAGAGAGGGGAGAGGCAGTGCTGGAGTGTCCTGGGACCTTGCATGTTAAACAGATTTTGGAAGCAAGTTTTCAGGTAAGAGGAGAGGGGTTTGTGTAATCGAGCTGGGTTGTGTTGATTGTGTAGGAAACTTCAGTCACATCCATGTGTGACTTTTCTGACTGAGTGTTCCCTCTCCCTGCAGTTCACATTGGTGTGAACAGCAGCATAACAGGCTGTAATTTCAAGTCATTTTCTGCCCCAAATATAAAAATCAGTGTATGCTGCAATTAAAGCAAATTGCAGCAAGAAACTGAGAGTTGATTTCCTGACTGTGCAGAGCTATCGTGGTAGGGACAGGCCTCTGCCAAATTACTATGGAGCTTGCTGGGCACAGATTGAAACCAAGCTCTGGTCCTGAGCAGAAGAAAGCTGTAATTACTGCCTCTTGCAAGGGCTGGAGCAGCTGAGAGCAGCTCTGCTGTCAGCACTGAACAGTTTGTTTTGTGTGGAGAGCTGCAGCTCATAATTAAGGTTTCGTTACTTGGCCGGTGTTTAGAGTCACCACTTGGCAGCTGCAGGTTTGTAGAGATTACTCCCCGCCCCCCCCAAGGGTAGCAGAGCAGTTCCTCGGGGGGTGGGGGGTATGTGAGGGGATCATGCCCTTGTGGCTGAGCATGGCTGGGGGCACACTGGCTGCAGGATGGAGCTCCCCTGGGAGCCTGGCTCCTGCTGTACACAAAACCACAGAATCCCAGCATGGCAGGGGTTGGAAGGGACCTTGAAAGATCACTGAGTCCAAGTCCCCTGCCAGAGCAGGGGCACCCAGATGAGGTCCCACAGGAATCCAGGCATATCCAGGCAGGTTTGGAAAATCTCCAGAGCAGGAGACTCCACAGCCTCGCTGGCAGCATGGGCCAGGCTCTGGCACCCTCACCAGGAAAAAGTCTCTCCTCATGTTTCCATGAACCCTCCTCTGTTCCAGCTGCTCCCATTACCCTGTGTCCTGTCACTGGATGATCCTGTGCAGAGCCTGGCTCCAGCCTCCTGCACTCACCCTTTCCATATGGATAACCATTCAGGAGTCACCCTCAGGCTCCTCTTCTCCCAGCTCCAGAGCCCCAGCTCCCTCAGCCTCTCCTCAGCAGGGAGCTGTTCCTCTCCCTCCAGCAGCTCTGGGGCTCTGCACTGGACTCTCTCCAGCAGTTCCCTGTCCTGCTGGAGCTGAGGGGCCCAGCACTGGACACAACACTCCAGCTGTGGCCTCAGCAGGGCAGAGCAGAGGGGCAGGAGACCCTCTCTGCACCTACTGACCACAGCCCTTCAGCTCCCCCCCAGGGTGCCATTGGCCTTCCTGGCCCCCAGGGCCCATTGCTGGCTCATGGGCACCCTGCTGTCACTACAGGTTCCCACCTCATATAAATTGGACAGGATCAAGAATGTTTGCACAGAGACTTCTCAATTTCCATTTCATCACATCAGTTCTACAGAGTGAAGCAATTCTTGTCCTCTCACTGCTGGGAAGCTGCTGCTATGCCTGGAGTTATCACTAGGTGGAAATTCACACCAGAAATTCATCAGTCCAAGTGACTGAATCTGTGTTGGTGCCTGGGATCGAGGCCTTGCAATGCTCCTGCAAGAGCATCAGGAACAGATGGATTGGGACACGGTGAATATTATCACTGGTGTGTCTAGGCACTGATCTTTATGCTCGTGCCACCTCTTGTGCCACCCCAACAGGACGCAGGAAGGGCTGTCTGTGTGCACAGCAATACAGATGGAAATGGTTAAGAGCAAGATGCTAGGAAACTGCCTTTCTACAAAACTCTGTTGTGGGGATTTGTTTCTGGGTAGAATTATCCCTTAAAAATAATTAAAAAGGGGGCATTATTCCAATCACAGTCCAGAAGAGGAGGGGCATTGCTATTGGCACAATTCAAGTGTCCCTTTAAGAGAAAATCCACACTGACAGCAATAAAGTTGAAGTACTACAATAAAGCACTGGCAGAAGATATTTAAAGGATGCAGAAATAAAGATACTATTTTAATCAAAAGCTGTTAGGAAATACAGTAACATTTCATAGAATGACTTGGGAAAAAAAATTAATTCTCCTGAAACTAGTATTTTTTTTTTTACCCACATTTTCTAAGTATTGCAATAAAAATTGCTTCCAAATGGAAATGGAATCATTAGCATCACTTCTTAGTAGCAAAAAAAAAACCAAAAACCAACCCAACAATGCCTTGCTCAGTCTCTGCAAATTTAGCAGTTAATTTTAGAAGTACATGATGTGGTCACAATTTTTTGCTGCACTGATATTCACTGGCAGCTGTCAATAAGAAAACAGGTTCTTATTTTTAGTTAATTATACTCTTCCTGACTTGAGCACATGAAGGAAAAGTTCTTTTAGGAAAATCTATCACATCTGTTCTTCTAATATTAGCAACACAGATGAACAATTTGGGTTTTTTTACCAACTAACAGTGTCACTTGTCTGTAGTCTTGTAAACTCACCAGGAAAAAAAAAATAAGTAGAAAAGGTGCTTATTTTTCCCCCCCTTATGAAGTCACTGTGGTGACTGGTCTTCAAAAGGCATCTCTGTCATCTGGAATCACTTCACCTGCCCTCCAGGAGCTGCACAGGGGTCAGATCCTCATCCCTTGGCCACTCAGCTCTGCCACCCTGGGGGATGTCACAGGTCACTCCTGCACCGCTCTGAGCCAAGCTCTCCCGGGCTGCAGTCTGAGGGATAAAGGGGATGCTTCGGGATAAACGGGAGGAAAGGCTGTTGGAAGGGGAAGTGATCTGCGATTAGTGCTGCTGAGAGAGCCGGGAAGAGCAGCCAGTCGTTGGGATGCTGTCCCTTCATTCCCATGCAAAAAGGCCTCTGATAAAAACCAGGCACCTCTCCCACTGGGGCTGCTTGATTGTGTTAAATTTCCTGAAACATCCCCTCATTAGCTCCTGTGATTATTTTCCAATTCCAGGCATATTACCCATCTTGCCGAGACGCGGGTTTTCTAAGCACTCCAGTGATGGTGTCTGCCCCAGAGTCTACGGGGTAAAGGTCCAGCCCTGCTCAGCAGTCTTTTAAATGGGGTACTCAGAGTAATTGCCCACGGAAAAGATATTCTAAGACAAGACTCGGAAGGTAAATGAAACAAATACATTAGGGAACAAAATTTGCTGCAAAAGGCTGAATTGCAAATGAGGCAGGAGCTGGCAACACATTTTTCTGCCTCACGTACACCTAAATACACTCGAGTAAAAAATGCCAGGATTGTGTGTACCCAGCTTCATTTGGTACTAGTAAATAACTATCCAGAACACCACAGAAAGAAACCTCCAACATTTTAGCTTCATAATTTAATTTGCAGACAGTAAGAAGCAGTGATCAGAACTCAGAGCTTGCCTGTGAGAATTCATCAACTCATCTCTTGTTTACAAACTCAATACAAACAGGGGTTTGTTCTCTAAAAACCTCCACTCTTTTAAGAAAAAAAAAAAACCAAAACCCAAGAGTTAAATACATTTTTTCTTAAAGCACAGCCCATATCCACGTCTTCCTGCAGAGTGACAGTTTTCATAGTCTATGACCAACTAATATTAGTATTCATCTATTTAAAACACTATCTATGAAATTAAGAAAAAAAATATATGATATTCTAAAAGGAAAAGCTTTTCATAGACACTGCATTTTATATTTCTGAAGCCTACCAATTAATTGGCATCATCATCTGTATTCATTCCTATATAGAAAGCATTTATCTCTGTACTGCTTAACAGACTAATGAGATATGTCAATTCTTTTGACTTTACAGAAAGAGAACAATGGCTTTTGCAAAAAAGGCTTAAATAGCTCATTTACTGCTGGGTGCTGAAGTCTGGTAAAAGAGGGAAAAAAATTAAACTAAATCCTCTCCATCCTCTGCAAAGCCTAGAAGAACAGCTACCTGTGGTGCAGAACAGACACCCTTCTGTCCTCACCGGGAATACGGGGTAAGCTGCACAGGGAAACCAACAGCCCGGGGTAAGAAGGTAAAAGCAGGAGGATGGGAGAGTTTCCTTCTGGCCAGGCTCCGCGGGTGCCTCCGGCGGGCAGCAGAGCCGGGGCTGAGACAGGGCGATCATTCAGCTGGAGCCCCCACAGCTCCCCTCCGCGGGGAGGCTCCTCCTTGAAGCTGAACGCAAGGGAAGTTTCCCAGGATAAATCCAGCCTTGGTGAATTCCTGCACCCTCCACTCCAAAAGATGCCCGTCTCCTAACTCGCTTTTTAAAGGTCCTGGTTAAAACTGTCCTTGACTGGAGTGTCCATCCACTCTGGACAATCCTAAATCCCAGTCAGCTCCTGTTCCCAAGCCCTGCTGTGAACAGGGGAAAAGGGACAGCCACAGGGTGGGGGGCAGCAGGTCCTACACCCACTCAAAGCCCAGTGGGTGCCATGTGCCCAGCACCCGACCCCAAACAGCACAACACTCCAGCTCTGAAATGATTATTTCAGAGATTCTGAGCCCAGAAATCCTCACTGGCAACCTGAGAGACTCCTGGTTCATCCTCAGACTTCTTCATTTGAGGATGGCAAGCAGACACTGGCAGACAGCAACCTGACCAGCTATGCTCCTCCACAGCAGCAGCAGTCCTCTCTTCACCCACATAAAGGCACTGCCTGAAAGATGATGCCCCAGAGCTGGAACATTTCCAGGCTGACAGTGCTGAACTGACCCTCAGAGTGAATTCTGGGCGTGGATCCATTCCCACCACGCGTGACTTTTGTGGGGTAGTATCTCAGCTCTTCCTCCAGCAAATCAAGAACTGGCTAATGATGCCCCAGGTGCTCCAGAGCGAGGTTCTAACTCATCACTCATTCCTTCTGGTGGGGGATATTACCAGATCATGTATAGGATGAATCATGTGCTAATAACTGCAGTACCATTGCACTTCCCAGTTGTTTGCACTGCTGATGCACGTCCCCAGATCCAGTTCACTGGTACTCTCTGGAGTGGCTACAGCATGCAGCTCAGCAGCCCCTCATCCAAAAAGGTACAACTGGACAGCACAGAACAATTTCTGGCCTTGGTCATGCCATATAACATTAGCTGCTTATTCCTTCAAAAACCATTTCAGATTTTTCAGAGCAGTAATTTACTTTTCTTTTTCTCACAATCCACTGCTGGGTGCTTTATTGGAATAATAATTGCCCTTCCTTTTTTTTTTTCTGTTTAAATATTTTCTCATGAATTTTCTAATGTTACATCAGACTATCAGCACAAGTTTTTCTAAAAATAAAGAAGTGAAAGAATATTCTTGGGGATCTTATTGCCCTCTAATGTCTGTAGACACTATTGTCTTTCCTGCTTTCCCAGACAATCCGTAATTGGGGAGAATATAGCTCTATTAACCTTGCTACATCAGCCAGAATGTCAAAATCTCGGTTATAAATCTTCATCTTAATCATTTATGATTAAATATTCAGATGAGATTATGTGCAACCTAATTCTACACATCCATCTCCACTTCCCTAATTAACGACAGACAGCAACAAAGGGGGGGAAAAAAACCAACCCACCACCTTTCTGAAGCAACTAGACAAAAAAAAAAGCAGCTTTTGTCAACAACTTTAATGTCTAAGCACATAGTTATTTTTATCTTCGTTTAAGAAAGAAACATGATTAAGTTATGTATATTGAATTATAAAACTGTTGCTTAATATTGTCAGAGCCCACTAGCCCCAAAACTCTTATTTTTTACAGAGCCTCACTGGCTTCAGTTCTTCCCCATCTGTCAGAGAATTTGACATGCATAGAGAGGAAGGTACAGAGGAGGAAACCTTCCAGGCTCAGTGGGTACAATTCGCCCTTGTTCAGAAAAGCAATCTAAGATTTATGAACCACTAAAGATCCCTTTAGTCTCTCCTCCTCTTTAGAGCTGCTTCAGCTTTAAGCACCACATTTGAGCTACTTAGACCCTAATTTTGAGAGGCGCTGAGAAGTGCACCTCACACTGAAACCGAGCCCAGCGAGGCACATCACCAGCTTTTTGGCAAAATCAAACCTGAAAGCTACTAAAGGCATCACTTAAACCCAGGCAGCCAACTCAACCTGTGAATCATGGGCTCTAAATTAGAGAGATCTCACAGGAGAAGAGATGAAGTCTGTCCTTCTGTCATCCAGAAACTGATTTTTCAGTCTATTTTCTAGAACTGTGCAAATAATAGATTATTTGGTTCAATGAGAAGATGAAAAAAAAAAAAAAAGATAAAACAAAAAGAAACCCAGGACTTCAGCTCAATTAAAACCTGTTCTTGGGGAAAGAAGCAGGAAAGGGGGAAAAAAAAAAAAATAATGTAATTACCTATTTTTGCATCAACCTGGAACAAGCATGAGCCAGTTTGTAAATGAAAGCACCAAACTTCAAAACAACAAGTCACATTTTCAGCCTGAAACGTCTTTCCCAAACACTCAGGCATTTTCACTGAATTACTGAAATAAACTATCTTCAAACTGTCTTTTCAGCCAAAACTACTTGCTAAATGCAACCTGAATCTGTTATTATTTCCCCAAATGACATTTTTCAAACTTATTTGGGGAGCAAGCAAACAGGAGAGGGGAAAATTGCCTGGCTCCATCCTCTGCTGCTTTCTCTAATTGCATTTAAATGATCCGTGCAACTGGTCTCCTACAACTTCCCCGAGGGGTAATTTTTCACAGTCTGGCTAATCTCACCATTGAAATGTGGCCTGTTTTTCAGCAAAAATAATTAAATAAATAAATTCACTAGCACAAAGCACAACCAGGATCGTTTTTGCTGACTTCTGAAAAGGGAAGTTAGCTTTAAGATCAAGAAGAATGTAAATGCAGAAAAGCAGCAGAAGATGCCACGGCTGGTGCTTGAGCAGCACAAACTCATCTGCCATCCAAAGGGCCTGGTGTCTACCCAAAACCTGCAGCTGAACACAAACCTCCCCTGGGCCCAACGAGGCTTTGGTGTATCTGAATGAATGGCAGCTGCCTTTTTTAAAAGGAAAACAAAAATAAAACCAAGCAAAAAAACATCATTGTGAACCCATCATCACTTTTTTTGTATTACACACCCTCAGCATTTGATGTCATAATTTATTTCTCTCACTCACGGGACTGAATTTGTTTGAGGTCACTAAATTCTGCCAGAATACAGATTCTTCTGCTGCTGGTGTAGGTGCTTCAAACAAGCAGCAAGGGGGTGTTTGCAGGACCTGAGCTCTCTACATTCCCTCACTGGGAGAGCTGCTGAGGCATTACTCACCCGCCAGAAATACCAACTCTTTGGGGGCAAAAATAAAACCACTGATGCTATGATTGAGTAATTCCTTTTACAACTACTATTAGCAATCTCACAGTACAACCTAGTGTCCTGATTTTGCCTCCTCCCCCCAGTGAGTAAGATCTGTTTAAGCTGTGAAATTCTGAACTGGAGTCAGCCAGCTGATGAAAGGAGTCGGAGGCTTTATGAAGCCCCTTGGGACTTCATGTGGATGCTAAGGCAGGGGGGTCTCTGCCCGAGGATCACCACATGGGGCAACATGTCCAGTTACTTCATGTACTTCAAACTGGTTGAACACTGAGTTAAGTCCTGCTTAACCAGCTAGGGCCCTGGTGCTCTGTGTGAGAGGGGATGCATTCCAGACTCAGCCAAAACCATCTTTTTTGGTTTTGTTGTTGCTTGCTTTTTGTGTGTTTGTTTTTCTTCAGACTAACTCTATTTAGTCATAGTCATAACCCTATGACTTACGTGACAGCAGGAAGAGGGGCACCTCCACACCTGAGGTTAGAAACACCCTGGCATCAACCAACTAACTGGGCCCAACACAGCCTCAGGAAAGCTCTGCAACACTCCTTGTCACATCCCTGTGTCCTTACAGCCTGGGACAAGGAATCTGTAACCTGGCTCAGAGAAGCAGTGCTGTTCTGTTCTACAGGTACTCATCATCCCCTGGCTGTTACGATCATTCTGCAGCACTGAGTGAAAATGTTTCAACATGTAAAGATGAAAATAAAGCCATTTCCACCCCAATCTGCAAGCACTGTGAAGCCCTGTCCCATTCCCCTGAAGGCCAAGCAGGCAGCCTTATAAGTAAAAAGTCAGCTAAAACAGCCAGGCTAGCTTTGGGTGGAGAGCTTCTCTCTACACTTTGGAGTTAAATGATAGAGAGTTGACTTAACTTTCTAGCTACAGCAGCTGGTTCCTCTGTCCCTTTGCAAACTCCTAAAGCCCCGAATGCTCACGGCCAGCAGAGTCTCACCAAGTATCTCAAGTGAGGCTGGACCTTTGGAAGGATCTGGGGCCCACACAGACAGGATCACTGCAAAGCTGAAGCAGAATTTTCTGGCACACAGTCTTGTTCCAGCATATGGAAAGCTCTAATTTCACCGTGGTCTCGGGGTACGCCACAGATACATAAGCTTGAATCCTATTTGAGAAGATATTTAGTGGAAGCTTAATTCATTGACTCTGAAGTTTTTAAACCCTCTGATTTCATAGCATGTGACAATACATCCCTGTGGAGCAAAATCAAAATATAGAAAGTCTCGATTTGTTTTGACTGTATTTCTACCAGCATGTTTTTTTTTTTTTAATCTGTTCAGATCATGCCTGGAGAATAAACAAAATCCCAATATGCTCAGACCAGGCTGTGAAATGCAAACTTCCATCTGATCTAAAATTCTGAATTTTGAAAACAAAAGGAGCTCTAGGTTGGAAATTCTGGCAGAATGTCAGCATGGTGATTTAAACACAAGGTGGGAAGAGGAGGCTACAAGGAACAGAAACTCTCCCTTAGTGCACCATGAGCTTTGGGTCACCTGGTGATGCTGTGGCTCTGGCCACCCAGTGCCCCTCTTGTCATTCAGCTTGGGGCTTCTACTTGAGCTCTCCAGCCACCGAGTGATTTCCCCTCCTACCCTACAACCTCTTGCTAAGCCCCTACTTGTCCAGCTCTGCTGAAAACTTCCAGGACACCTCAACAGCTTTCCCCTGCCAAAAAGGGGACCCACTCCACATGACCTTCATGTAGAAAAGTTCCCTGCAGTCCTGAGGAGGTTTCCAGATCGTTCTGGCCATGCTGATCATCAGTAAGTCCTGTCACAGTCTCTTCTGTTCCCACCTTCAGCCTTTTCTAAAGAACTTAAAGAACACTTCCAGCTTCACTTTATAAATTGATAGTTTTGAGCGACTGAGTGACTTTATTTCTCAGCTTCCTAAATAAGCACCTGTTTTCCAAGCCTATGGTACAATCTCTCGTTTAACAGCTCCAGAATACAGATGTAATTCACCAGTTCTTTCAGTATTCTGGAATGGAAGTTATTAATTTCCTTTGATTTTACAAAGATAAACTCATTTACTGTTGCTTTCACTGCAGCTGTGGTTATTTCTATTTTAATACCATCATGTACATCATCTGTCTTCCCTTCACCACCATGCTAACATAATCATCTTTACTGAAAAATGAGGGGAAGCACTGAGCCATATCTAGATTATCTTTAATATCCACCCTCACAAGATAACAGCTCTGATTCTTCCTTCTTCCGTCCCTATTACACAGCTGAAGAGTGTTTTGCTTTATTTCTTCTGTAAAGCCCAACTCAGCTTGGCTTGGGAAACTCCCACTGCATCTCCAAGCCTCTTGACCTCCGAGCCATTAGACAACAGGGAAGAAAAGGGTGCAAGGCAGGAGTCTCTTGCATATTCCCAGTGGTGTTGCATACACACACACTTGATTTTAGAGCCATAACCTACATGTGTTTTTCTTTTTGAAGTTCAGAATCCTGACTGTGTTGGCACCATTACCTTCAAAGACATTTAGGGTTTCTTTAGGTATTTCTGTCTGCTAGTTTCTCCTATTAGCCATTTCTCTCAGTTAGGAAACTTTGCTCTTTTACATTGGGGAGGAAACAAACAACAAACCAACCAAACATACCTCACTCAGCAACTTGATTTCCTCAAGAGAGTGTATTAGAGTGAGGAGAAACTTATCTTTTTAACCATATATTTAAGACACAAACCTTCCAGCACAAACAGCTCACTAACACTCTGTGGTGTAGGATTCAGCATTCTAGTTACACAGGAAGGGGGGGGGGTGGGGAAGAGGAGGAGGCTCAGGGTAAAAATTAACCAATATGCTGAAACTATGCTTCAAAAGAATAGTGCAACAAGTTAAAAGACACATGATGAGGGGATGCTGCTGAAGGACAATGGAAACAGGCACATGCTGGAAAGCTAGTCCCAGACAATAGGCTGGGTTCAGAACACAAGTGGGCAAACTCTGATTCAGCATGGCATAAAGAAATCCTCTCTGAATTCTGCAGCCTCCATTCACTTCTTCAGAAGATACGAGAACACTGCAGTCACTTGCCAAGTTTGATCCCAACGTGCCATGGGGCAAACAGAGACCCTAAACTGTCATCTCCTGTTTAAATCATATGTAGGCTCAAGTGCACGAGACTGCTCGGGATATTAAATTACTACCAGTGTGGTGGTATTTCCTCATGAACAATCTATGGCTCTGAATTATTTATTGAGGAGGAAGTGGCTTTTGAAGTGAACATTATTTCTTTCTCCGAGCTAATGCTTGAATCTGATAAAAATAGTGACCAAAAGAGAAAGGAAATTAAAAGATAGTTCTGTGACTGACAGCTCCCAGATTTTACCTGGCTCTTCCCTGCATCTCTTCTCTTTGTGAATTCCATATGCTAAAGCTATGTTCACCTAAACAACGGTGAGATGTGGGACAGCCTGTGTCAGGAAATTGCTGGCAACAAATCACAGCTACACACACATCCAGCGATGGCAATCAATAGGAGCCCTAGACTGCTCCCAAGGCTTTGTGCTTCCTTGCCTCCAGAATCCAGTCCTGCTCAGAGCTCTGCAGCTTCCACAGAGCTGGAGAGAAGCTTTCCCTCAGCAGCACAAGTGGGACAGAATCAAAGAGCTCTGGGTCGTAGTGGAGATGAAGGGCACCAAACTGAGCACGGAGTGACAGCAGGAACAGGAAGAAGACTCAATTCTCCCTTTGCTCCTTCACATTCTCAGACACAACAGGGCACTCACAGGGTTTTGAGGATGGGGCAGAGCAAAACACAGATGAAGCAGCATCATAAATCTATCATGACACATGCTGCATTATGACTAAATTAGAATTTACTTGGTCAAAGAGGTATTCTCACAATAAAGAGCACTCTTGAGTGGCAGATGCAATATTTGAACCCGAAACAATTACTTGAAATAAAAATAAATAATCCTGCTCTCTTTCCTTTCTCCTTCCCCACAACTATTAAGAATGATATTCACAAAGAATTCTCCAAAGCATGATTTATGGCATGCCATTAGAAGACATATTTCTATCCTATTTCTATTGTTTATTGATTTGCAAATCATTTCTATACACTAGGCAAGGACCAAATCTTTCTGTAAATGTTCTGTGAACAGATGTGAATGGGGAGTTTACTCCTAGTTCAAGGTTATTCTTCAGTTTTCAAGGTGCCAAAGTTAATTTCTTTAATACCCAATCCTTTGTGTCTACTAATTAGAAATATCCAAAACAATTTGCTATTTAAATCATATGTCATTGCTTCTGATCCTTGATTGGATGAGTAATGAAATTAAGTAAGACCCATATGAATTGTGAATATTACTACTGAATATGTAATTAAGGTTTTGATTAATATTCTGGCACTCAGGCTTAAAATACACCTTCCATAAGTATTTGCACTAATAAAGCTCAAAAAAAAAAAATCTGTACAAGCCATTAACACAGTCAAACTGAATTCATAAGTGAACTTCAAAAGCATACTTGTAAATTTTTCCATGATGACAGCTACAAACAGTGTCCTTTTAAGTTGGACTCCTATATTAATACTAGCTGTCAAATAAAGCTACTGGCCATCTTTCTTCCTTAGGTGCTGGTATAAAATGAAAAAAAAAAAAAAAAAGGATATAGGTTTTGCTGAGGTATCAAAAACATCCAGTGTTAATACAAGTCATAATTTAAACTTCAATTGTTTCAAAGCTCAATGAATAATTTTATAGAAATTTTAAATCCTTTAAGACATAGATTTTTCAAAATTGAAATATTACACTTCTTTTCTTGCAATACACTTCCATTTCTTACTTAGAGCATCCATTAGGCACACGGTTTATGTCATTACTGAAACATACTTAATTCAGCTGACAGGCAACATTTTTCATAGCATTCTTCCCATCCAATTCTTCCTGCACTTAAAGAAAGCCAACCAGAGGACTTGGGATTTAATAAATAGAAAGATATGGATGTACCCTTTCATTTTTTGTCACAGAAATCTCTCCTTTGTAAAGTACCACAAACAATGTTGATAGGTTATTACCACAAATCCTGCTGCAGTGGGATACACCACAGGCCTGGTACCAGCCCAATCAAAGCTGCTACCCCCCGTAGAAAAGGTCTGGCCCTGGGAGGACACTCACACTGTATAACAAAGAGAAGGGAGTGGAGATAGAGCTAAATTTAAGAAGGATGGAGTCCAGAACTGGAACTGACTTTCAGAGGAGTCGAGAAAGGCACTTGCTCAAAAACAACACCCTGTTCTGAACACACTCTTGCTCTTGAGCCACAAGTAGGAGTGACTCCTTGTTACTTGTATTACAGAAGGACCCCAAAGACCTGCTCATTGTGCCAGTCTCCTACCATGCTAGGAAGCTCTCTAAAGAACAGAAAACCCCCCTTCTTCCAAACAGCTTCCTCCCTTTCCAAAACTGGTGAGGCTGGAAGCTGCTAATCTGTTCCACTGGGAGAGGAAAGAAGGCACAAAGATCAAACATCTCCTCTGGCCTGTCTGAAGCAAGTCCCAGATGAAACATCTCCCATGACCCACAACACAGGATGGGCTTGAGACCAGCACCCTCCCTGTAGAAGGGCTGGACTTCTAACCAGCTGAGCACAAAACCGCCACAAACACTCAAAACAAGTCCTAACTCCAAAGTTCTCAAGCCTACCTGTCAGCATCTGAGTAGCAGGTCCAACCTGGCACAGGAACAGGTCCATTTCAACCACAGCCTTCTCAGCTCCTGGGTTTTCATGCTCTGCTTCTCCAGAGCAGCCAGCAGGCTCTGCAGAAGGCCACGTCAGCCTCTTCAGAAACTAACTGGGAGACTACTCGTGGGGCAGCTTGTTTGGAACCCTCTGCTCGTTTTCTCAGCAGCCCTCTTGATTCAATCCAGCTGTGCAGGGAACACACCCAATGGTTAATTAATTCTTTAAGTAAATTAGATCATTAATGGAGGAGCTCTGCCCTAGAAACAACACTAACAGAATGAAGAGAAGTTATTGAAAACCAAACATCTCCAAAATTTTATTTTTAGCTGCAGAAAAAAAAAAAAAAGAAAAGCACACTTAAAGACCAAACACAGCCCTTAGCTCAGTAAGGTAATTTTCATACTCTGTTATCATGAGTTCTTAATTAACCTGTGAGGTAAAAACTCCTAACAAATTGTTGTTGATGGCAAAAGCGATCCCTCCTCACGACACAGGCACTAATGCACCACTGCAACAGTTCAAAGCCGTGATTATTGAGTTGTCTCAGCCACATTAATTATCCTCTGCACTGTATTTGGCTTCACTTGGGTAAATCTTCTTTAATTGCCCACTCTTTACTTACAGAACATCTTAATTTAATACACTATAAACTCTCTTTACATTTATGCTCTTGCCAGTATGTTGCTGTTGGAAGCCATTTCCACCACTGCTACTGGAAATGTTCTATAGACAGTTTGTCTGCTGTCACCCACATGTGTCACTGCCTTTGAAGCTGAAATACCCAGTGCTTGGGCTGAACTTGAGTCTGGCATCTCACAGAATAACCATGGTTGGAAAGGACCTCCCAGATCACAGAATCCAACTAAACCTGCAACAACAAAAAACCTAAATACCTGACCATTAGAAAAAAGAAAGCAAAGCCACACAGGCCTCCTCCCTGCCTCCCCCAGAGCATGTCCTGAAGCACCATGGCAACTCCTTTCTGAAACCCCTCCAGGGATGGTGACTCCACCTCCTCCCTGGGCTGCCTGTTCCAGGGCCCAACCACTCTCTCCATAAAGAATTTCTTCCTAATACCCAATCTAACCCTCCCCTGCTTCAGCTTCAGCCCATTCCCATGGTTCTGTCATTAGTGACTCAGGAGCAGAGGCCTCACCCACCTCTCTGCACCCTCCTGGCAGGGAGCTGTAGAGGG